>CM021102.1:15326107-15354087 GCA_007115665.2 Sequoiadendron giganteum | reverse complement strand
AGATAGAGCGAGTGACTGTGAGAGGGAGATGGGGTAGGAGGGGGAGACTTGACAAAGAGAGAGAGGGAGAGGGGGTAGGACAAAGATACTTGAGAGAGAGAGGGAGAGGGGGTTGGAGGGAGAGACCTGAGAGAGAGGGAGAGAGACAGAGTGGGAGAGAGTGAGAGAGAGGGGGTATGGAGATACCCGAGAGAGAGTGAGAGAGATGGAGAGAGATAGAGTGAGTGAGAGAGAGGGAATGAGAGAGAGATAGAGGGAGTGAGTGAGTGACAGACCTAAGAGAGAGAGAGACAAAGAGAGAAAGATGACAACCTAAGAGAGGGAGATGGAGTGAGAGAGATAAAAAGACCAAAGAGGGAGAGAGAGAGAGGAAGAGTGAGAAAGGGGGTTGGGGTGAGATAGATTTATTTAGGTACCTATGTGGGAGGGAAAGAGACCTAACAGAGGGGATTGGACTAAGAGAGTAGTCTAGGTCACGTGGGAGGGAGTGAGACCTGAGTGATAGAGACTTCAGAGGGATAAAGAGTTATCCAGTTAAGGTAATGAGTTAGAGAAGGTATGGAAGGTAAAACCTCAACTAGCCATCTATGATCATAAACTGTGCACTATAAGCATATCAAAGTTGCTCACCAAAGAGGGGAAATTCTAGTTCTGTGCAAAGCAGGCCATTTGGCGTTCGCCAAATGACTCATCACATTTGACGCACACCAAATATGATGAGTCATTTGGTGAGCACTAAATTTGGCGCTTGCCAAATGGCCTACTTTGGATGTGTTATTTAACAAGATTTGCCAAATTTTCTCATATTTTTCTCTGTGCTCCCTGTCTCATTTTTGCGGCTTTCAATGCAAGTTTATAAAAAAACTATGATAACATTAACCTCTCTCTTAGCTATCTAAATATATATAAAAAAATTCATTTTGATTTAGTTAAGGTTCTGATCCATGGCTTCTATTGTAAATGCCTTTGTTTTTGGTCAAAAACCAACATGTGCTAGGTTTAGGATAGATTTTTACACGTTCATCAGAACGTGAAACAAATTAATTTTTTTGAAACTAGACTCCATTCTACACATGATGAAAAAAAAAATTATTTTTCGATTAGTTTGCAAAAACTTTGGGGGGGATCACACTCAAATTTTAGTTTTTCAGTATCTGTCCACTTTGAAAATTCATAAAATATTATATATTCATTAAAAAAATTATCCGAAATAAGGAGGATAAACTACATGGTGTTAGCTAATTTATCACCATTGGGATTTTTGAAATTATAAAAAAACATTAATCAAAAAGGGGGGAGCCCTCAGGTGCTATGCTATTTTTTTTGATAAAAACATGACTTATTTTGGTCCCCCCCCTTTTTGATTCCCTTAATCTTCATTAATTTAAAAAAAAAAATAGTAGCTTAGAAACTAGACTCAGAGCACTTCAACTTTTGTTGTTTCTGCATCTTGAAATTTTGAGCGTAACTATCTTCATTTTCTCGTGAAAATCAGATTTTGCTGATTTCAGAAAAAAAGTGGCATCTTAAGAGCCAAAATTGTGTCACAGATTGGTGCACTTACCCTTAGACATTCTAGTGATATTACGATTAAGAGCTTATCGATGTGATATGGGGTTTTTGGTGAGAGATCTCCCAAAGTGTTTGCGACATTCTGAAGTGGTAGATGAATGATGATGGTCAACACGGTGGATGGTGAGTTAGGTTGTGACACTTGGCAGAGAAAATTCGATGTATTCCACATCGTTGTTGTGGAATATCTACCTATTAGCCAACTCGATGGAGGTGTTGACTGTGATGTAATGACTTGGTGAAGCTATTGATAATGAGGTAACAATATTTTGATACTACGACATGAGGAGTGGTAAATGTCAAGGCTGACCTAGAGAACTAGATGGAGATATAAATGTGGAAGGAATATAGGGTAGATAGAGGGAGTGTAGGATAACATATAGTGAAGAATAGAGGGTGAACTCAGATCTACAAAAAATTGAAAGATTCATGTAATAAGAAACCCATAGAGTGGCATGTAATCTGTAACCTCTCCCTAATAATAAATAAAATATTTTTTCTCCTATTTCATTCGTTTGATCTTTCTGTGTGTGTGTGTGTGCATGAGTTGGCTATGAAATCGGATAGCCTGGCAAGGCCCTTTGAGATCGAATACACCAAGTGGTATCGGAGCAAGGTTTTCTCCTGGAAGGGGTTAAGCCATTACAAATTCCTATAGAGATTTTTTCGTGGGTAAGTGTGAAGAAAACTTGTAGTTGCAAAGGACTTGTGTAAGATGGCACAAAGAGGATGAGGCAAAGGATGAGGGGTGCGAAGAGAAATAGACCCTATACTGATAGATATGTTGAGAGGGATTACGACTAGACTAGAGGTTGTCGAGAATGTATAGCGAAGAGATCATCATGTCAATGGTGTAAGTGACGAAGAAGAAAATAGGTTGAAGTTGAAGGAGAACGAATAGAACTTGATCAAGGAGAAGAGAGGTCCATTTGAGCCCTAACTAGAATAAATACAAGACCCCGTTTTGACCCTCTTGAGTACAAAGAGAACCTAAATTTTGATGAATTTTTAGATTGGATTACTGAGATGGAGAAGTAATTTGAATTTGAAGGTATTGAAGATGATAAGAAGGTGAAATATGCCTACACAAAGTTGAAGGGGCATGCATCCCTATGGTGGGATCATTTGTAGACTGATAGACAATGGAGATGAAAGGAGAAGATAAAATCATGTGGGACCACATGGTGAACAAACTAAAGGAAAATTTCATTCCTACAGACTATTTGATAAGTATTTTTAGGAAATTACAAAACCTGAAGCAGAGAGAGACCAGTGTCAAGAAGTACACTAAAGAGTTCTATCGATTGAGTATTCGAGTAGACCATAGTGAAGATGAGGATGAGCAAGTTGTGAAATACCTAAATGGTCTACAGGTGTCCATTCAAGATGAAATAAGTTTTCTCAAGTTACAAAATATGGAAGATGCTTATCAATATGCCTTGAAAGCTGAGGAGAAATTAAACAAGAAGCAACAAAGCAATAACAGGGGTAGAGGCAGAAATGACCACGACTGAGGAAAGAGTTGTGGTGGAAGAGGATATTCTACCAAACTTGATGGGGAAGGTACCTCTCAAGACACAGGAGTTAGAGGAGATCTCTAAGGAAAATGAGAGTCATCTCGAGGAAGAGGTATTTTTGGAAGAGGAAGAGCTACAGGATTCACTGTTAAATGCTACAAATATGGAGAGATCGAGCACATGTCTTTTGAATTCCAACAAGTTCAAGGTGGAGGCAAAGAAAAAGAGGCTAGAGTGCATGTGGCCCAAGTTGAAGATGAAATGGAAAAGAATTCAAAGCATGGAGAAGATCTAGAAGATAGAGAATCTGTGATGATAAGGAAGATTTTGTTAAGTCTTGAGAAGGTAGAATTAGAACCGATATAGAGAAGGAATTTGTTCAAAACCAAATGCAAGTCATGTGGTAAGTGGTGTAAAGTAATTATAGATAGTGACAGCATGAACAATATTGTGTTTGATGAAATGGTGAGGAATTTGAAGTTGAAAAGAATGAAGCATCCCATCCCATACAAGGTTTTGTGGTTGCAAAAGGAGCATCAGTTAATTTTCAGATTGGTAAATACAAGGATGAAATACTTTGTGATGTAATGCCTATGGATGCCTATCATATCTGTCTGGGAAGACCATGACAATTTGACCGCAAAGCTATTCATGATAGTAAGAATAATGCATATACCATTAAGAAGGATGGCTAGGAATTTAATTTGAATCCTATGAAGGATAAGGATGAAGACCTAGAAGGTACGTCCAAGGTGTGTTTTTTCGTATGAAAGCAGTTCCTGAAGGATTCGAATAAGGATGATGTTTTTTATGCACTAGTAGTACGAACACCTCAAAACCTGGCAGAAAAAAGGAAGAAAATTTGTTGATAGAAAATCAAGAATTGGTTGACGAGTATGTTGGCATAATGATGAAGGAGTTACCAGATGGATTATCACCAGTGAGAGAAATGAGTCATTGTATGGATTTGATTCCAGGTGCAAGTATGTCAAACAAGGCATCATATAGGATGACACCACAAGAGAATGAAGAAATAAATAGACAATTCCAAGAGTTGTTGGACAAGGGTTTGATTAGGGAGAGTCTCAACCCATGTGTTGTAGCTATTGTATTAGCTCCTAAGAAGGCAGGTGAATGGAGAATGTGTGCAGACTCTCATGCCATTAATAAGATTACCATTAAATATAGATTCCCATTACCCAGAATGGATGATTTAATGGATTGTTTGAGCAAAGAAAGGTATTTCACGAAGATTAATCTAAAGAGTGGTTACCATCAAATCAGAATTTGTGAAGGGGATGAGTGGAAGACAATATTTAACATGAAGGATGGACTGTATGAGTGGATGGTCATGTTGTTTGGATTTAAAAATGCACCTAGTACTTTCATGAGATTGATGAATTAGGTGTTGAAGCCATATCTTGAAAATTTTGTCATAGTTTATCTTGATGATATTTTAATTTTCAATAAAATAAAAGAAGAACATTTATAACATATTCGAACTATTTTGCAAAGATTGAAAGAGGAGGATTTAATGGTGAATCTAAAAAAGTGTACTTTCATGAAGAAGGAGTTAGTATATTTGGAATTTGTAGTCTCTGAGGAAGGGTTGAAAATGGATCCTAAAAAATTAAAGGTTATCGTTGAGTGGCCATCCCCAGGAAGTACTTTTGAAGCCCATAGTTTTCATGGGTTGGCGAGCTTCTATAGGAAGTTCATAAGGAATTATAGTGGGACATGTACTTCCATCATAGAGATAATGAAGGGAACAAGAAAAAAATTTAAATGGATAGTTTCTGCAAAGAAAAAATTTCAGTTGTTGAAAAGCAAGGTGATAGAAGAGTCGGTGTAGGTGTTACTAGAATTTAGAAAAAATTTCCAAGTAGATTGTGATGCAAGTGGAATAGCAATTGGAGGAGTTCTCATTCAAGAAGGGAGACCAGTAGTGTACTTTTGTGAGAAGTTGAATGAAGCCAAGAGGAAATATTCAGTGTATGATCAAGAGTTTTATGCCATTGTGCAAGCACTCAAGAAGTGGAGGCATTATTATTGCTAAAATAATTTGTGTTGTATATAGATCATCATGCCCTAAAATTCATAAACAACCAAGGTAAGTTGAATCAGAGACATATGAAGTGGGTTGAATTCTTCTAAAGTTGTTCTTTTGTTTTAAAACATAGAAGTAGTAAATCCAATAGGGTTGTTGATGCATTAAGTAGGAAAACTTTTTTGTTGAAGGAGATTAGAGTGAATTTTGTTGGTTTTGATTCATTGAGTGAGTTGTATGAGTACGATCCAGATTTCAGAGAGGCATGGTTAGCATGCAAGAGTCCAAATGAATTGGATCAGACTCCATGGTTGGAGTATTTCATTCAAGAAAACCTGTTGTTCAAAGAAATGAAGTTGTGCATACCAAGAGGTTCCATGAGGGAGAATCTCATTAGAGAGAAGCATAGTGGTGGATTAGGTGGACATTTTGGAATAGATAAGACAACTGGTTTGTTGAATGAAAGATATTATTGGCCAGGAAGGAGTGTGGATGTCAATAAAATGGTGCAAGGATGTAGAATTTGCCAGTATGTAAAGGGTACGAAATAAAATACCAGATTATATCAGCCATTACCGATTCTAGAGAGACCGTGGGAAAACATTAGCATGAATTTTGTTCTAGGATTGCCTCAAACTCAATGAGGTAATGATTTAGTTTTTGTGGTTGTTGATAGATTTTTAAAAATGGCTCATTTTATTCCATGTTAGAAAACTAGCAATGCTTCCCATATAGAAAAAAAAAATTCAAAGAAATAGTTTGGTTGCATGGTTTTCCTAAGAGCATCATATCTGACCAGGATACAAAATTTGTTGGTTATTTTTGGTGAACATTGTGGAAGAAATCAGGCACACATTTGGGTTTTAGCTCAACCTACCATCCACAAATAGATGGACAAACTGAAGTTGTGAACAAGAGTTTAGGTAATCTCCTTTGATGTTTGATTGGAGACAAACCAGAGCAGTGGAATTTGTTGTTGTCACAGAAAAAAATTCTTATAATAATTTGATGAACATGAGAATTGGGAAAATTCCATTCAATGTGGTGTATGGTTTCAACCCTAGGGGCATAGACGAATTAAGAGATAGTGTAGACCTAGTGAAAACAAGTGTTGTGGTAGAGGATTTTATAGAATATCTCATAAATTTGAATAAAGCAGTGAAAGAAAAGTTGGAAAAGAGTACAACTAAGTATAAAGAGTCTGCTGACCCTTGCAGAAGGGAGCAAGAATTTAAAATTGGAGAACTAGTGTGGGTTCATTTAAGAAAGGAAAGGTTTCCACAAGGAACCTATAATAAGTTAAAATGGAAGAAAATAGGTCCTTGTCAGATCCTATGTAAGTTTTTAGCCAATGCTTATGAAGTTGAACTTCTAGAGAATGTAGATATATCCCATATCTTCAATGTCAATGATCTATAGAAAAAAATTGATGGAGAAACAACTAATCAACCATATTCACATGTTAATATAGATTAGGTAAACCATCTATGAGAGAAGAAAACTAAAGAAGTGGATGTAATTATTGATTCTAGTGTTGCAAATAAAACACATGGTAAAGAATATCCAGAGTACCTAGTTCACTGGAAGGGAAAATCAGTAGAGGAAGCATCTTGGTTGAAGGCACATGAGTTGGCTTAGTTTAGACTATCGGTTCCAAACCGGCCCAAATGTTCCTGAGTCTCCACTCATTTAACATTTCTCCTACCCTAGGTCTCTGATATAGGATCATCCAAGATGAAGAACAGTCTTGCATCATCAAAATTTTGTGTTTGTTTGTTTCAAATAAGGGTCCAAGGTTGTGACAATTCGTGGGGTTTGCAATTTCCATAACCGCCCAGTTTAGTGATGTAGCAATGGAGTTACATTGGTAGGCCCGATAGATATATGTCGGCAAGTCGCGGGTTTTTATAACTCCACAACCCTTGACTAGAGGTTCTTAAGTTTTGATCTTTAGCGACTTAGCATTTTGGGTTTCATCGACATGAGGACCTCCTAAATTGACATTCCCGTATGGTGTCAACAAGAGATACTCCTAAGTCTCTTTGACTAGGTGTATCTCATCAACAGTGTGGTGGTAGCGATGTTGGTGTGACAGGGTGGTGTCGATGTAAGATCCCTTGATGTCTCTTAGAAATTCTAATGATATTACGATTAAGAGCTTATCAATGTGACATGGGGTTTTCAAGGAGATATCTCCCAAAGTCTTGGAAAAATTCTAAATAAATAGATGAATGATGATGGTCAACACGGTGGATGGCGATTTAGGTTGTGACACTCAGCAAAGCGATATTCAATTTATTCCACATCATTGTTGTGGAATACCTATCTATTGGCCAACTCGATGGAGGTGTTGACAATGATGTAACAACTTGGTGAAGCTATTGATAACGAGGTAAAAATATTGTGATACTATGACATGAGGAGAAGAAAATGTCAAGGCTGAACTAGAGAACTAGATGGCGATATAAACATGGAAGGAAGACAAGGCAGATAGAGGGAGTGTAGGATAATGTATAGTGAAGAATAGAGGGTGAACTCAGATCTACAAAAAAATTGGCAGATGCATGTAATAAGCAACCCATAGAGTGGCATGTAATATGTAACCTCTCCCCAGTAATAAAGAAATAATTGTTCTCTTATTGCATTTTTTGATCTTTTTGTGTGTGTGCACATGATTTGGTTGTGAGATCAGATAGCTTGGCAAGGCCCTTTAATATTGACTACACCAACTTACCTCTCCCTATATCCCTCCTTCCCTCTTTCTCTCCCACCCTCTATCCCTGCCACCCTACCTCTCCCTATCTCCCTCCTTCCCTTCTCTCTCCCTCCCTCTACCTCTCCCAACCTACCTCTCTCTCACACACACATAACCTCTCTCTCTACCTCTCCCACCCAACCTCTACCACCATAAATCTCTCTCTCTACCTACCTCTCTATATACCTCTCCCTATCTCCCTTCTTCCCTCTTTTTCCCCCTCCCTCTATCCCTCCCACCATACCTCTCCCTATCTCCCTCCTTCCCTCTCTCTCCCTTTGTCTACCTCTCCCAACCTACCTCTCTCACTCTCTCTCACACACACATAAAATCTCTCTACATACCTCTCCCACCATACTTCTCTCTACCTCTCCCATCCTAACTCTCTCTCTATCTACCACTCTTTATTCCTTACACCTAACCTCTCTCTACATACCTCTCCCTATCTCCCTCCTTCCCTCTTACTCTCCCTCTCTCTATCTCTCCCACCCCACCTCTCCCTATCTCCCTCCTTCCCTCTCTCTCCCTCCCTCTCTCTCTCTCTCTCACACGCAACCTCTCTCTCTACCTCTCCCTCTCTCTAACTAACCCTCTACCTATCCATCCCTACCTCCATCTCTCTCTAGATTATTTTAATATTAAAATAATATATAATATATATTAAAATATATTAATATTAGTTAATATATAATATATAATATATATTAGAACATATTTATATTAATATACTCTAATATATTATATATTAAATAATATTAATATGTTCTAATATGTGATGAGCCCAGCTGGCTCCTTCTGAAACCCTTGTTGTTTTGCTTACCTTTTTGTGTTTTTTAAAGTTTTTTAGAGAAATTCTAGACAAAAGTAGAAGGGGCAATAGCATATAATTTCACACATAATTGAAATACAATAATTTTTTGAGCAATAGATGTAATAGATATTATTTTCCAGTACATAAAATGAGATTGCAAGAAAATTACATACCCGAAAGACTCCAGAATAATTAAATAAGAAATTTTAGAGCTTGGTAGGCAAGAATGTTGAAACTAAAGGAAATAACTATTGGGACTCTTGATCTACTTTCTCCCATGCAGAAGCTAGAGAAATGTTGCTGACAATGAAGGACGCCAATGATGGAACATAGGAACAACCTCAAGGAGAGGTGTTTTTGCCTCTGAGTTCACACGCCTCAAATAGAGAAGAATGCCTCCCAAGGAGAAATTGTGACCCCTCTGATGCTACTGTACGACCCTATCTAGAGCTGGATATCTAATGAAGAATGGCATCTAGGGTAGATAAGTCCTCTTCCTTATTGCAAACTCTAAAATGTTGAATAAATAACTCAGATGAAACACAACAAAACTCCTAAATGAAGCCCTCACAGATGCATAGATTTGGTTGGTCTCTCACAGCCTCAAATATGCTCAACACTAAAGAAGATCTCACTCTCCAATGGAAGAATATGTTGAAACCATTGTCTCAAAGAATATCACAGAGAACCCAAAATAGAAAAGTCAAATAATCATGAATGAGTTTGGTTTGCCAAAATTGCCTTATATCCCCAAAAGGCATGAATTCCAAGAAAGCACAACTTGACTCATTAAAATACATTTAAAATGTATTTAATTTACTTTTCCATAGTTTGACAATTAAATAATTGCTTTTCCAACTTGAGCACACTTTTGTACTTTAAGTGATTTAATTTCAATCATTTTATGAAATATGTAAGTGATATCATATTTATAAAGTCAATTTGACTTTATAATAAAGTGTTAAGTTAAATAATTAACTTAAATCACTTAAATATCCATAACTCCCTCCAAACCCCATATATCTGTGTGCCGTTAGAAGCTGGCGATCATTGAACCATAAATGCCTGTACTAAAACCAATACTGGAGTGAAGGTGTTGGGTCTCAAAAACGCAGGTTTGAACCACGAGAGGTTGCCAAGCTCTCACAATGCTTTTGGCCAACGTACAAGGCCAATTGATGCAATTGTACCTTCTACTCTTCAAGTTTTGCTACACCTAGGTGGGTGCACCTATGTGGATGATGCAGATTGAAATGTGTTTCCGGTTTGAGAAATCTATCCACAATGGAAAATGGAAGTGAATAGATGAAAATCACTACAACTACTCCTACTCCTACTATATAAAAGAAAGGATTTGAATAAGTTGTTTGATATGGAATTAAATCTATGGGTTGTGGCAGATCAGTTCCTTTTATCCACATGGGCAACAGAGTCAAATATCAAAAATTATGTGTGTTTCCTTATCTGGCTTAATTCAAGTTGCTAGGCACTTTGAAAAATGAAACTATATGACTAGCACAAAACTTCATTAATTTATGACTTGCATAAACTATGTTGGAATGTTTTTCTATCTAGTTCTACTTTAACCATCCAAAATAAATCTTAAAATCACTGTGATTTACTTGAAGGAATTTAATTCTGACTTGTAGACACCAACAAATAAAAATCACACAAAATGGAATATATTTTGACAAATCAGAAATATACTTGATATACGGATTTGAATGATAAAAGACCTCAAGTTGGAGACAGCCAGATTAAAATTGTAAATTATTTCATCACAAAAACTGAACATTGAAAGAAAATCACCAAAAAACATTTATTATCTCCATTGATCTATTTTAGGAAGGTCTGTACATTATTTCCATTCCCAGTTTGAAAAATCTATCTCCTACTCTAACTATATCTACTACTTTTCGTTTGGTCTAATTTTCAATACATTTATACAATAAAATCGAAGAGTCATGAATCTTCATTTACCCATTATTACCATTTGCATTCGTTAGCATAAATTAAAATATTTAATTGAGTTGCCTTATCAGAAAATTAAATATTTTTTACATAGTTATGCGTTTTCATTTTCACTTTATACCTTTTCCCACTAATCACATTTTATCTCCCTCTTACCACTCTACCGTGGTCAGCACTTTATCTTCTGGCAGTATGGCGGTCTTTGACTTTGACTATTCTTTCATTGTCTGCTAACCCTTTACCGTGCTACCACGGGCCTCCTTTATGTCTCTGGTGGTTCAGCGGTAACACTTTTTGTCACCTCTACGGTCTCATCCTTTTTTCTGCCAACTGTCACCATGCCATGACGGTCTCTCCTTTAATTGCGTGCGGTACCACAGTATCAACATTAACTACCACCTTCACTGACCACTTCTTTACTGTGGTCTACTTCCTAACCTCGTGCGATATCGTGGTGCCTCATTCTACCCACTGCTTTGTTTGTCACCGCACTACCATGATATCATTGTGAAACCCCTACAGTTGTGCAGTAACCATCTTACCAGCCGCCACCTCTACTGCCTGCTAACCCTATCACTGCGCTATCGTGGACAGGGTGATGTCCCCCCATAGTATAGCGGTAAGGGTTAATGTGACTCCCCAAACTGATTCTGCTATACCGCGGACCCCCTTGTGTGAGGCCACAGTTGGGTGATGAATAATATATAAAGTGATTTTTAAGGGAGCGGTAGTGGTATAAAGTGTATGAGCATTTTTGGAAAGGGGAAAAAATGAATTTTATATGAAAAGGATAGGAAAATGTGAGGGAAAAATGGGGAAACCCTTAGTTTTTTTATGGATTTTTTAGGTTCTAATAGTGGCTCCTATTGGGGATGAGTGATTTTGCAAATCATTGCAAGAATCCAAAATGTCTACTGGGAGAGCAAACCAAGCGAAGGAAATGAAAAATGAAGGCCATGGCAGATGGAGGGAATGAAAGAGCATGGAGGAGATGGAAAATGGAAAATGGAAAATGGAGAAACCCTACACTACTATACATGGAAAAAAGATTTTTTCAACAAGGAAATTTCTGAGAATGTCCATGTACTGGCAAACCCAGACCCTTCCTAAACTACTGTGCATGAAAAATAATTTTTAAAGAGGTTTTCTTAAGAATTTTCCATGCACTAGCAATCCTTATCCTCTATTTCTGCTATGGTTCAAGAAATCGAACCATAAGGGATGGCCCCAAGCCACCCCAAAAGAAAAACCTGCACTTTCCTCTATCATACACCTTATTCTATTTTGAGGTCATTAGGATTCTCTTGAAACTGTCCATTCCACCTACCTTGTTACATGCATTGCCATTGAAAACCTTCAAAAAGTCATTATATTCAACCTGACACACACCACTCTACAATTCATCATTCAATAAATCTTTGTCACCCTCAGCATGCAAAATGTATCCACTTTCAACAAAACATTCATAGGCTTGCTCATTATCATATATTGTTGAATGATCAAGTAGCTGCATTGGGACCTGAAAATCTGAATGCTTTTCTTGGAAATCAAAAAATTCTATCTCATCAATATTTTTTGAAACAATAAAATCATTTTCCATTTCTTTCCTATCACCAGTTGGCATTGAAACACACATTTGATCCATATAGTATTCTTTATACATACTTGAATCAACAAATACCGAACACTTATCATCAACAACATGCAAAGCAACATCCTCTTCTTGCAAGCAAGAATAATTTAAATCACATACCTCCTCTTGGACACAAATAGATTCATGATTAGCTTAAAAAAATTCATGATTATGAGAGATGGAAATGGAACCATTTGAATCATTACACACAGTACCTTCACTATCAAAGCATATATAGGCTGGAACCAAAACTCTGGAATCATCTTTATGTGTGTACTTCTGGTATTCAAGAGTTAACAAATCTGAAACTTGCTCACTATTGAGTGAACAGGTCTTTGCTTCCATATCTTCTACCATGTCTCCAACCTCTTCTTGATCTTCATAAGGACTGCAACAATCATCCTGTTGTAGATCAACATCCATAACTTCATCCTCGCAATTTGAGTGTTCAATGGATCCCTCATAACATACACTGTCACAATCTATTATGCAGGAGATATCTTCTGTATCTTCATCATCCTCATGCATGTTGTTATTGGAATTATTTTGACTTTCCCGTGTCTCATCTTCTAGCTATGTTGCTTGATTGGTTTCTCCATACTCATCAGTGATTTCACCATTTTTATGCCTTTTCTCATCTATGATACAAATTAACTTATTCATCCGGTCTAGAGTAACTAGCTTCAATGACTTAGGCTAATGAATGGAGATAGGCTCATATACCCTCATGAACTGCTCAATGAAGTGTGATTCAGATTTATTAGGCAAGGAACTAATAGGTATTTGCATATAGGCATCTGCCATTCTGTCAAACAAAGCATGCCCCCAATCTCCTTCATGTCTCCTTATATCAAAAAATGAATCTATGGGGGAAATTCCACATTCTGATTCTGTGATGGAGTCTTGGCTTTGAGTATGTGCATATTCATCCTCTTTCTCCTCAAGTTGTTGATTCTGACATGTATTTTCAAGAGAGTCTATTTTTTTTTCATTGATTGATCAATTCTACCACTGATATGATTGACACCATCCTCATACATCTCCTTATCAATGATATCAATTAACACATTTACTTGGTCAAAAGTGTCTGGTTTTACTGACACAGGCCAATGAATTGAATCAAGCTAGCATACTTTCATGAATTTCTCAATAAACATGAATGTGTTGGGCCTATGATTAATAGGCATTTACATAGAGATATTCGCTATTTTGTTGAAGAGAGAGAGTCCAGATTCCCATTTGTGTCTCTTTATGCCTTAAATTTTTTTTAGAAGACTTTGGCTTATCTTTTGAAGATGGATAGCAGGTTCCACATCAGGTGCAAATTGATGATAATGAATATAAGTTGGATTGTGGTGTGCAGGGTATTGAGGTGGGTGGGTTGGGAAAACAAGGCCTTTTATACTTTGAAGACATCCCATTTTGTTTAGAAATTGTACTATTCCAAGTATTCTTCATCAAGTTCTTTATCAGAGTCACCATTCACTTTCTTAAAAGTGAGAAAATGAAATTATTTTAATTTTACCCAATGGAGTCACTTTTCATTAAACTTCTTAACTAGAATCTCTCTTCAATGATTGCTATCTCCTTTCTTCTTCAGCTATCTTGACAAAGTATTATTGCTTCACAACATCCATGCATTGTTTATCAAATGAAATAGAGTCGCCACCTACTTTTCCCAAAAGTAGGAAAATGAAATAGATTGTTCTGGTTTTCCCTAGCTGAATCTCCAAAAAAGAAAAAATGTGAAACTTTGCTGACTCAATAAATGGAAAAGTTGGAATTTTTTTGGAATTTGTCCCTAGTAGAGTCACCAAATTGTTGTGTGTGTGACTTGGATGGGAAGCTACAAACTACACAAGTGTAATTCTTTGAATGAAGACCAAATTTGAAATTGTATGACTCTATATGGAAAGGCTGAAAAAATTCTTGATAGGTTTTTCCCCAGTAGAGTCGCAAAACTGTTGGGTCTCAAAAATGCAGGTTTGAACCATGAGAGGTTGCCAAGCTCTCACAATGCTTTTGGCCAATGTACAAGGCCAATTGATGCAATTGTACCTTCCACTCTTTAGGTTCTGCTAGACCTAGGTGGGTGCACCTATGTGGATGATGCAGATTGAAATGTGTTTCTTGTTTGAGAAATCTATCCACAATGGAAAATGGAAGTGAATAGATGAAAATCACTACAACTACTCCTACTCCTACTGTACAAAAGAAAGGATTTGAATAAGTTGTTTGATATGGAATTAAATCTCTGGGTTGTGGTAGATTAGTGCCTTCTATCCACATGGGCAATGGAGTCAAATATCAAAAATTATGCGTGTTTCCTTATCTGGCTTAATTCAAGTTGCTAGGCACTTTGAAAAATGAAACTATATGACTGGCACAAAACTTCATTAATTTATGACTTGCATAAACTGTGCTGAAATGTTTCTCTATCTAGTTCTAATTTAACCATCCAAAATAAATCTTAAAATCATTGTGACTTACTTGAAGGAATTTAATTCTGACTTGCAAACACTAGCAAATAAAAATCACACAAAATGAAATATATTTTGACAAATCAGAAATATACTTGATATACGGATTTGAATAATAAAAGACCTCAAGTTGGAGACAACCAGATAAAAATTGTAAATTATTTCATCACAACAATTGAACACAAAAACAAAATCACCAAAAATATTTGTTATCTCCATTGATCTATTTCAGGAAGGTTTGTACATTATTTCTATTCCCATTTTGAAAAATCTATCTCCTACTCTAGCTATATCTACTGCTTTTTGTCTAGTCTAATTTTCAATACACTTATACAATAAAATCGAAGAGTCATGAATCTTCATTTACCCATTATTACCATTTTTATTCATTAGCAGAAATTAAAGTATTTAATTGAGTTGCCTTATCAAAAAATTAAATATTTTTTACATAGTTCTGTGTTTTCATTTTCACTTTATACCTTTTCCCGCTAATCACATTTTATCTCCCTCTTACCGCTCTACCACGGTTAGCACTTTATCTTTTGGTAGTATGGCAGTATTTGACTTTGACTATTCCTCTGTCATCTGGTAACCCTTTACCACACTACCACGAGCCTCCTTTTTGTCTTTGGTGGTTCAGCGATAACACTTCTTGTCACCTCTACGGTCTCATATTTTTTTCTGCCAACTGCCATTGTGCCACCACGGTCTCTCCTTTCACCATGTGTGGTACCACAGTATCAACATTAACTACCACCTTCACCTGCCACCGCTTTACCATGACCTACTTCCTAACCTCGTGCGGTACTACGGTGCCTCATTCTACCCGTTGCTTTGTTTGTCACCACACTACCATGGTATCATTGTGAAACCCCTGCGGTTGCATGGTAACCATCTTACCAACCACCACCTCTGCTACCTGCTAACCTTGTCACCACGCTACTGCGAACAAGGTGATGTCCCCCCACGGTATAGCGATAAGGGATAATGTGACTCCCCAGACTGATACCGCTATACCGTGGACCCCCTTGTGTGAGGTCGCAGTTTGGCGATGAATGATATATAAAGTGATTTTTAAGGGAGTGGTAGTGGTATAAAGTGTCTGATCATTTTTGGGAAGGGGAAAAAATGAATTTTATATGAAAAGGATAGGAAAATGTGAGGGAAAAATGGGGAAACCCTTGTTTTTTAATGAATTTTTTAGGTTCTAACAGAAGGAATGGGCAATAATATTACCCACTAAAATAGTCACTGACCCTCTAACTAGATCATGTTAGCCTACAAGGGTCCAAGAGATAGGCTAACTCGACATGCTCCTGAACTAAGCTATAATGGTGACATTACAATCTACCCTCCCTGAAATTTCTTTTCCGCAAGCAATCTCTCATCGAAAAACTCAAAGCCACAAAACCACCAGACCCACCAAGATCCCATAGGGAGAACTATGAAATGTGCCCAACGCATTCCTGCAACACCATCACTAAGACCTGCCAAACTGAATCATACTCAATCGCAGGTGTTGCAAGAAAATGAGTATTACTTGGAAGCAACTCTGAAAACTAACAATTCTTGCTACCAAACCATATGCGGGATAATTTTTCATATAGATCATCTAATCCATGTGCAACTAAACGGTGCATCCACCAAATATCATGTACATGAGGGTCAAAAGAAAAAATATATGCACTCCTCACCATGTACACACCAAAAGTCTCCTCATTGAGCCCTGTCTGACGTCTTGGTACATTGATAGGATTCTACACACCATATTCACTCATCTCAAGAGTGTGATCAACACCAACCTCATAGAGTAGATTATTGTAAGGTACTCTAGCAATCACCTCAAACAAAGGATTGTTCACCAAGTGAACTATACCACAATGTTGATCAGAACTGGATCCCTCTGAACTATCAGAGTCATGAGCTGTGTGACACCCCTCTTGAATCATATCGCTCATCACTTTGATAAGAGAAAATGAGCACTAAATCCCCTCTTCCAGTCCCCTCAACACATATTTCCTTCCCTATACCTCAAATTCAATTTCCATCTTTTATGTATTGAGGGTAAACTCACCAACATCTTGGAGCCACCTCATACCCAGTACTATTTCCATCTCACCAATTTTCACTACATAGAAGTCCTCTTGTAATAGATCGTCACCTAACATAAGTGTGAGATTGCAAATCCGTCTAGAGCAAGTAAGAGCATAACCATCTGCAACTCGAACATGGAGTCTAGAAAAACCCTATGTCTAGAATTTTCACATGTTAACAAACTCCTCATCTATGAAATTATGTGTAGCTTATGTATCTAACATGGCAAAACATCTCTGACCATCCACTGATCCCCTGATTCTGAATGATGAATCCCTATGTGTATTGGTAGATAATGCTAACGGGGTCAAAATAGCATCATGTCCCAACTGTGTAGAATATTTTCTAGCCTCATTCTCTTGTGTAGCATCTTGCTGATCTATTATTATAGCCATGTCTTCCTCCTCATAAAACCACTCCATTCATCTTTTATTACCCTTAGCCTTGAGTGGACAATCATGGTTTATGTCGTAGCATCCTTTACAATAAAAGAAAAGCTTCCTTCTTTGTAAATCATTGATAGTTTCTCGATCTAAAGGAGCTGAATTTTTTTTCTTTGGATCCACATCCTCTATTCTTTTTGAATCAGATTTTCTATCATGAGAAGATAAAGATGATTTTGCATTGGACTTACCACGAGGAGTGGTAAGTTCCATGCTACAAGCTTTCATCATAGCCTCCTACAAGGTAGGTGGATCAAATTCCTTGATCCAACCTTTCATAGGCTCATACAACCCTTCAACAAAGAGAATAACCAACCTTCTCTCTAAAATCTCAGTTACCATGACTGAGAGTTTTTAAACTCTCCAATATATGATTCTAAACTGCCCAACTACTTAAGGTGATCCAAATCCCCGAAGTAAAGTTCTAGATCATGTTTATCAAACCTCTCAACCAATCTATTAGTGAACTCCTGATAGGTAGTGATCCTATCATGGTATAGTGTGACCATTCCATGGTGCCACCAGTCATGAGCAATGTCATCCAAGTGAAGAGATGCAAACTGTATGGAATTCTCTTCTGCCATATGACGTAATGTCAGGAAATTATCCAATTTACTCACCCATGCATGTGATGTGACTCTACCACTTCCATCAAAATTGGATAAGGTGATTTTTTTGGTAGCCTATTTAAGATCATAGTTTCTATTTCTAGGCCTCCTATCTACCCTGTTCCTTCCATGTTCCCTCTTCTGGGTCATGCATAGCCATGATGTTATCTACAAATTTTATCTCTCCACCCTTATTAGTTGTTTCCTCCTCATCAACCTCATTCCTGAAAAACATGGGGTGAGTGGGTCTATCATAAGTACATGTTAGAGTTACCCTAGTGTGTGGTTGACCATCAACACTAGCATTATCATCATGGATCAACTTCCGATGCGTAAGAAGGGATAATTGCCAAACTGTTGCAATGAGCTCTTGCAACACGTTAGCCACCTATTCCTATCCTATCACTAGTCCTCTCATGATGTTTCTTGCTTCAAGTTCATCATCATTAACTTGATTCCTAAGTGGATCTCCATCATTTTTATCTCCCATGGTGTGAAAATGAATAGCTTCGAACTGGTTATCAAATTGAAACTCCTCTAGTACATCAAGCTGATTTCTTAGACTTCTACGTGAATAATACCTGTTGAATCTCCCATGGTGAGGTCGCATATGTTTTTAAAACCCTACAGGCTGGAAGGAGTAGAGCTCTAATACCATTGTGATGAACCCAGCTGGCTCCTTCTTAAACCCCTATTGTTTTGCTTATCTTTTTGTGTTTTTTAAAGTTTTTTAGAGAAATTCTAGACAAAAGTAGAAGGGGTGATAGCATATAAATGCACACAGAATTGAAATATAGTAATATTTTGAGCAATAGATGTAATAGTTATTATTTTGTAGTATGTACAATGAGATTGCAAGAAAATTACATACCTGAAAGACTCCAAAATAATTAAATAAGAAATTTCAGAACTCAGTAGGCAAGAATGCTGAAACTGAAGGAAAGAACTACCGCGACTCTAGATTTGATTTCTCCCATGTAGAAGCTAGAGAAATGCTGCTGAAAATGAAGGATGCCAAGGATGGAACAAAGGAACAACCTCAAGGAGAGGCATTTTTTCCTCTAAGTTCACATACGTCAAATAGAGAAGCACACCTCCCAAGGAGAAAGTATGACCCTCTGATGCTACTATACGACCCTGTTTGGAGCTGGATATCTAATGAAGAATGGTGTCCAGGGTAGATAATCCCTCTTCCTTATTGCAAGAACTGAAAGGTTGAATAAATAACTCGGATTAAACACAACATAACTCCTAAATGAATCCCTCATAGATGCATAGATTCAGTTGGTCTCTCACAGCCTCAAATATGCTCAACACTGAAGAATATCTTGCTCTCCAATGGTAGACTATGTTGAAACCCTTGTCTCAAAGAATATCACAGAGAAGCCAAAAATAGCAAAGTCAAATAATCATGAATGAGTTTGATTTGCCAAAATTTCCTTATATCCCTAAAAGGCATGAATTCCAAGAAAGCATGACTTGGCTCATTAAAATACATTTAAAATGTATTAATTTACTTTTCCATAGTTTGGCAATTAAATAATTATTTTTCCAAGTTGAGCACACTTTTGTACTTTAAGTGATTCAATTTCAATCACTTTATGAAATATGTAAGTGATATAATATTTATCAAGTCAATTTGACTTTATAATAAAGCGTTAAGTTAAATAATTAACTTAAATCACTTAAATATCCATAACTCCTTCCAAACTCCATATATCTATGTGTCGTCAGAAGCTAGCGAACACTAAACCATGAATGCCTATACTAAAACTAATACTGGAGTGAAGGAATGGGCCAATACCCACTAAAATGACCACTGACCCTCTAACCAGATCCTATCAACCTACAAGGGTCGAAGAGATAGTCTAACTAGACATGCTCCTAAATTGAGCTATAATGGGGACATTACATAATATATATTATATTAATTTTTTTAAACTGCAAGAATTGGGTAGCACGACCCCCTATAAATTGCAGTGCGCTTGGTAAACTTTTTAGCGTGATCAATGACGCTAGCGCGACATGCCCTCCGGTACCACGGGGGTGGGTGAGACTAGACCTCATGACCAACCTCTTGCAACAAGAAATATTTAGCCAACCGAGCTAGGGTCCCAACCCCAATTTTAATATATTCTAATTTATATTAGAATATATCAATTAATATATATTATATTAATATCAATATGTTCTAATATATGCTATTTATTATATTAATATTAATATAATACATATCTTAGAGTATATTTATATTAATATAATATATAATATTTATATTATATAAGTATAATATTTATATTATATAAGTATAATATTATAATATTACATTTTATAAATATTATAATATAATATATATACTATTATAATTTATATTTATTATATTTTATTGCTATAAATTCATTTTTATTTTAATATAATGAATATCCATTTTGTTTGAGTGGACAAAAAACCCAATTTCCATTTTGGGCATTCCAATGGTCCCCACATGCTCTTTGGTGTAGGAATGCCATGATTTATATCCAATACAAATAAAATTTTACTTTTTTTGCACTCTTTTACACAAAATTCTATCGTATCATTAATCAAGGTACTTGTTTGAGTTTATATAATGGGAAGTAGTAGTTGGCATAAAGCCAAAAGGAAGAGGAAATTTCAAGTGGAGGAAATCGAAGCAAGTTGGACAAAGATAGATCAAGGAAGAGGGTGGAAAGAAAAGGTTTATCAAATACTCTTCAAGGAGAAGGCTCTTCTTTACGTTTAAATGATATTGAAAGTGACTTTGATATTGAATTTGAAAATGTTGAAGATGAAATTGAAATTCAAAATGTTGAACATGATATTGAAAATGAAAATGTTGAACATGAAATTCAATATGAAAATGTTGAACATGATATTCAATTTGAAAATGTTGAACATGAAATTTAATTTGAAAATGTTGAACATGGAATTGAAAATATTGCAAAATGTGATGAAACACTATTGATAAGAGTAACATCATAGACAAAGAAGAAGAAATATGTCAAGATTTTCTTGAAAAATGTGGATATGAACCCCATGAAATTGAAAACATAATCCATAATACACTCATTCATAATATTGATGAAATCAATAATATAAACAAAACAATGAAAGTCAATGTATCTCTAAATTACATAAGAAGAGAGGACCTTTGTGAAGAAGAAAATTAAATCCTAAATCCCATATTTCTGTAATGAGTCCAATAAATTTGCAAAAAAATCAAGAACCCCAAAATGGTTAGTTGAAATAGATGAGAACATAATAGATAAAATTTAAGGAAAAATGTCATCATGAATCGTTTAGTTGTGGGTTAGCCAAATTTTCAATCAATACTTTTCCAATAAGACATTAATTGAACAATATCAACTTTTTGTACAATTTCTAAAGTCATACAAAATGAGACCATTACTAAAGAAATTGAAGATTCGTGTAAAAAAAAAATTGATTGAAATAACATTATTGTTAAAAATATTTTTAATGCACTCAATTCTATTGGAAAAAATAGTAAGGAAAAAGTTATGAGAGTTTCTTGTACAGTAATAGGAGCCTCTTTAGTAAGAAATCAATTGATAAAGGCTTAATTATTGAGGCAAACATGTTTGAATTAAGGATAAATCATAAAAAATTCTCAAAATCACTAGCAATAAGATCAATACTAGATAGGCCTCTTCAAAATGATAGGGATTTTAGTGGTAGTCTTTCATGATTTGATAAGAAGATAACTAATACCAAAAAGGATAAAATCCAACAATTTTGGCTCTCTAACTCTAGAGTATCACCAAATGCAAAAGATGTTATAAAATTAAGAATTGGTGATCAAGACTACACACCACATCCTAAACATTTCTTAGAAATTAGCCAAACAACATTGTACAAACTATTTTGTGAAACACATCCAAGTTTAAAAATATCACAGAGGGAATTTGAATCTTGTAAGCCATTTTATTTTGTGCCTCTTAAAATTCATAATACATGTTGTTACAAATACCATGTGGAGTTTTCTATGTATCATGAACTATTATGCAATATTCATTCTACTTTGCATACTAACGAAATGCTAAAGGAGTGTGGTGCAATACAATTAGAAGTGCAACGAGAACCATAGGGAACATGCACAACTTATATATTGATAAAGAAACTATAATGTAAAATTACACCTCATGCAATTTCACATTACATAACCCTCCCTTTAGCTTGATTAAAGATGATAATGAAAATTCCCCTTTTCCTTAGCTTCAAATTCGTCCTTAACCCCTTGTTTTTTTATCTTCAAGTGAATTATTTTTAGGAATGCTTCCATGACAATAAGATGTCTATGTCCCATGTAAACATCCTAACAAGATTCCTAGGTCTATGGTTGTTGGGACATTACATTTTCATTTTCTTGTGAAGTGTAATGCCTTTGTAGTTGCAAATGCACCCAAAAATGGTCTTTTGCATACATTATTCCATTCTTCCTTCCATTATTTCATTATCTCAATCTCTCTTTCATTCCTTCATTCCTATTCTTACATTCTAACTCTCAAGCTCATTCTACATCACTTCTATATCATTTTCTCAAGCTTTCTTGTAAGTTCTAAGTAGCTTCTAGATTGACGTCTCAACTCTCTCAACTCATCTAGAGTGTTGTACTTTCCTTCAAAATTACAAGCTTGCTAAAGGGAGGGTAAACACTCTTTTTTTCTTGTATTATAACTTTTACAGTAGCATATTGATATTCTAACATGTACACCAAAATGAGGGTTTGACCAAGGAAAGCCCCAAAATAGCCCCAAAAATTTTCTTTGTTTCTATGTGTACAAATTGTTCATTTGGAGCATTGTAAGAGGATTCACAACATTGGACCTCTTGTGAGTTTGGTCTCTTCTATTTTACTTTATCATTTCTATTTTTTTCATTTAATCCTTGCACATGTTAGTTTTCTTCTTGTTATTTATGATATTCTAAGCATTTTGTTAGTTTAGTTAAACATTCATATTTTAGTTCCTAAATAGACAATAGACTCCTTGTGTTTATGTCTGTAACTTCTATTCTTGGACCATATGAGACCACAACATGACACGATGACATCCACACATTGTATTTTCATCCTTTGAGAGCTCTCCAGCTTGCTCCCGAGACCTCAGAAGTCTGGTCTTTTGATTCCTAAAGTCCCTTTTTGTAAAATCTGTCCTAAAACATAAAATACAATAAAAAATCCTTGTCTTTCCACTTTTGTCACTTTAGCTTTGCCTTTGAGTTAGTGGAGGACCATTTTCTCCCTATAGACTCTTCATTTTCCTAGGGATTCGAGAGTATCAAATCTCCTCCTCTACGAAAACTTATATGAACAATTTTATCATTAATTTGAATCCAAAATTGGCATTCCATGTCACTTATTTTGATGCACTAATCAAAAATAAAATTCAAATTGAAAAAGCCATCATTTCTAAATGGTAAATTAAACTTTATTCAAAGGATCAAAACCAAAATGAAACTATAGAGAGGATCATCCGACATATTTTTTAGAAAAATTAATGATTTAAGCCTTGAGGGGTTTCATCTAAAGGGTTTTAATTGAATGAGGTTACACAATACCCCCTTGGATCGAAACCCCTTATATAGAACCCCTCTAGCCTTAAATCATACCCACAATGAATTCTCCTTCAGACTTATCAAAATGTTGACAAAATATCACTTTTTCTTTACCTTTTGAGGGATCAATTAAAGTCATTTAGAAATTATGTTTTGTAAGTATGTAGCCATTATTATAAGCTTTATAAAAATTAAAATTTTGAATGTTTTTAGTTCTATTATTATATTTATATTTTATTTCTTGTGAATGTATGTTTTTCACCAAACATCAAGGTATTTGTTTCATACACGCAAAAAAATAGAAAAATAGAGAAAACTTCTAAAAAATATATGTGCACTAGGTATTGATGTCTTTATTTCAAAAAATGATAATAATAATTTCAATACATACAAAACAAGTTATGTGTGACAACATACGCCTATGTCCAAATTATAATTGCTCTGACTTAAAAAATTAATTTTAAAAAATATACAACAAAATATATATATATATATATACACTAGATATTGATGTTAAAAATATATATTTTAAAATTTATAATTTTATCCTTTGAATAAAAAATTTATGCATGACGATAATAAATGTCACTTTTTAAAATATTGTTTACTATAAAGAAAATTTAAAAAAAGTCACGTGAAAAAATTACAAGTCATCTCTAATTTTTTTAAAAGATATATTTAGAATCTACACAAATCCTCACAAATCTCTAGTTCACACCATCTCCAAATTATTAATGGTTTAGTTGTTATAGGTTTCAGAAAGTGAACATTTAGTGAAAAATGTTGATGTTAATGGATCAAGGAATCAAATGATAAAGGGATCGAATTTGGTGAATTTTCTCATTGTAACCAAATTTAATAGTAGTAAACATGATAATGCAAATGTCTGATGTTAATTTATGACTGAAAATGATGTGTAATTCATAAACTATTAAAGTTCAAGATTGCAAGAAATCAATATATAACATGTCATTGATCATAGCTCAATTATTATAAAGTGATTATACATTCAAATTTTAAGTTTCAAATTAGGAAAACATGCACACAAGGAAAAAATTATATCAAATATATATATAAGTGTAGAGCAGTTATGTATGTACATATACAAATCTGGCATATATGCCAACTCAAAACAATATTTACAAAATGTGACTATTCCATCTCAAGTTCTATATACAATGTACATCTCAAATAGCTATTCCATCTCAAGAAAATTCTAAACTTGTGGTCGATCATCAAAATGTAGCCTCTTCATGCCACCTAATGGATGAGAATTTGGCCACACAATAACAATTCGAATGAAAAATTATATTAATTAGCTCAATGGTAAATAACTTAGACTACTAAATGGAAACTTATCTACTATTTTTTATAACTTTCAAAGTAACATTTAATCACTATACTAAACTACAATCTCTCAAAAATATCAATTAAAGTAAAATTTAATTCTTGATTACCTTAAGACCTTGTTTTTTGTTGACAAAAGTTCTACAAATGATGGTCCCTTAGGACAATTACAAGCCCTACCATACCAAAATTGTAGAGGATCCATATAGGTGGATGGTGGAATACTCTGTAAAAATGAAAATAAAATTGACAAAATTAATATATAATTGTTGAAAAACAAACATAAGCTAAACATATATCTAATTATATCTAGAAACTTATATATTTACTAGATATAAAAAAAACCATATGCCTAAATTTGTGATGCTTCTTCGATTGTTTGACAAGAACTCATGATAGATGCAATAGCTACAAATTCCTATACATAAAACAAGACAAGAATATATGACATATAAATATATGTACATATAATCATAAGTTCTATAAGTTCAATCTAGACTACTAATTCAATTAAAATTTAGTTCAATTACCTCAACTTTGAGTCATTCTGTGAATGAGAGGCCCTTAGGATGATCAATTGTTTTAGTATATTCCATTAGAAAAGGTGTAATATCAATCACATCTTGAGTAGACTACAAAATTAAAATAAGATCAAGATATAAATTAACATACATATTTAATTAATCATAATTTAAATGATATGCATACAATAAAAAGTTTTAAAACATGTACAAAAAATTATACCATGTCTAGGCCAAATACAATGGCTGACAGAGTACCATGATGGAATTCTCTAAGTTCATCCTCAGTCATCAAATATTCAATCCCACTTAAATATATACATTAGTAATACTATTTTTTCTATTAATTTGAAATTAAATGCACTATGAAATAAATTTAAGTTTTACTTGTACATAAGATTGATATTGCTCCTCATCTCTAGTCATGGATGGCTCTCTTTCTATTCTTGCCTCACATATCTCCATGTATGTAGTACACCTTATTGTCTCATCTCCTCTAGGTGTCACTATTGAAACACAACAATCTACTAAGAGGGGGGTGAATCAATAGATTATAAAAAAATATCTTTTTCAATACTTCAAGAAAATTAAATCATTTTAGCCATCCTAGTGTAGATTAAACTAAACATGTAAAGAGATAAAAACTCACACACAATCACACATAGCACAACATATACATGGAAAACCCAAAATGGGAAAAACCATGGTGAGAATAGCTATTAGGATCTATTGTCCTAATCTAGCCTCACAATGGATATCTTATAAGTAAAAATTTGAAGGGAACCAACCCGAAGGAGACATCGATCCCTTGGTTTTAAGAGCACCCACTCCAAGGAAGCACCAACTCCCTACACTGAGAACCTACCCAGATATCTGATGGCACCCACTGATCATATTTACAATGAAATTTATTACAATTTGCTCTTTTGAACACAATTCAATGTTACAACTCTATTTGCAACTACTCAACTCTTTTTTATTGTCATTGCAACACAATTCTTTATCTTGCACCTCTCTCTAAACTGCACCTTCCCTTTTATTTTAAATAGTGCATTCTTTGTCTGCTTCAAGATCTCACACATGCACTACTCTACACCTTTTTCTTTTAGTGCATTCTCTATTAGCCTCAAGATCTCACACATACACATACACTACTCTACACCTTTTTCTTTCAGTGCATTATTTGTCCTCCTCAAGAGCTCACTCTACTTGCAACATTCCTCAACACTTGCCCTAATTTTTATTGTCTTATTTTTGTATCCCTTCACCAACCTACAATCATTACCTCTAGCTTTTCACCCACACTTGTACATATTCTCTACTATGGTTTAATCATTATCTTCTTCTGCAAGCATCCTCTTTATTGAACCATATTCTCTCATCATCAAATTTAGGTTTGATGAATTTTCTAAATATAGAAACCTAAAAAACCCTAAAACCTAATATACATTTAATATTATATCCTTGTAAGCTTGATTTGATTATGATCTTGATCTCTTTTGCAGTATGTCACTGGTCCACAAGTCATATCGCCAATCAACTAGTCATAGGAGCAAGTAAACCAATAAAATTTGTGCACTATATCGGCCACCAAACCAAACCCACATTCATACTATCATAGCCATTGAGAATCTTCAACTTTGAATTTCTTCCATTGATCTCAGGTCTTCGTGCCACGATCCATCGATCATCCTTTATTCTCACCATCTTTAAAATACTATCATCATATTGGTCTTCTTTAAACAATCGCCATTGATCTTTGTCACTTTATTTATAACCATCATGCCCTCATAAAGTATCACTACTTTTCCTAAGCCATTGATCTTTATTTCCATAATGTGAAGAGGTCTAGCGATCATCATTTCATCACCTTCCCTTGATCTCTATTGTTGGATCAACATCGTGTTTTCTTTACCTAGCACAACTTTGTTTGCACGTAAAGAATGTAAATCACGATATAAAGAAACCTTGCAGTGCAGTAGAAAACTGCCATCTGTCTAGCAGAGAACGTTTCCACCTTATCACCCCATCGTGATTTTGACAAGGGGACCCACCATGTCTTCATCAATTCCTTTTAGCATATCACATATTGGTTCGATGTTTCTTTATTCACAACCACGATGTGAATAAATGTAGCGATGCAATCTTATATCGCCACCTATCCTTGCTTATGTCATCCTCCACTAACTCTTCAACCATCACATATCATGCATTGCTTTCCTTCCTTTTGCTTCACAATAGAAATGACCATTGGATTTCCTTCACATATTCTTAGCCATCAATCTGACCTTAACGCATATTACTCAAAGCATAAGTCGAGGTAGTCTTCAAAACATGATGTGAAGAACATGAGTGATAAATGCTCAATCTTTATGCTCCAATCTCCATTGTTGAACCACTTCATCGCACATCGCATAAACACTAGGTCATGAAAGACATCAAAATGTGATGTGAAGGATTGACACGATGCACATAGACCACCAATTGGTAGCACTAGGTAATGGGGCTGATCATCTTGGTGACTTCAATGGATTAGATGATGACTTAAACAACCTACTATTGTTTGTACCCAATCAACATTAGAACATA
>CM021102.1:15298785-15326007 GCA_007115665.2 Sequoiadendron giganteum | reverse complement strand
GGAGTGGAAGAGAGATAGAGCGAGTGACTGTGAGAGGGAGATGGGGTAGGAGGGGGAGACTTGACAAAGAGAGAGAGGGAGAGGGGGTAGGACAAAGATACTTGAGAGAGAGAGGGAGAGGGGGTTGGAGGGAGAGACCTGAGAGAGAGGGAGAGAGACAGAGTGGGAGAGAGTGAGAGAGAGGGGGTATGGAGATACCCGAGAGAGAGTGAGAGAGATGGAGAGAGATAGAGTGAGTGAGAGAGAGGGAATGAGAGAGAGATAGAGGGAGTGAGTGAGTGACAGACCTAAGAGAGAGAGAGACAAAGAGAGAAAGATGACAACCTAAGAGAGGGAGATGGAGTGAGAGAGATAAAAAGACCAAAGAGGGAGAGAGAGAGAGGAAGAGTGAGAAAGGGGGTTGGGGTGAGATAGATTTATTTAGGTACCTATGTGGGAGGGAAAGAGACCTAACAGAGGGGATTGGACTAAGAGAGTAGTCTAGGTCACGTGGGAGGGAGTGAGACCTGAGTGATAGAGACTTCAGAGGGATAAAGAGTTATCCAGTTAAGGTAATGAGTTAGAGAAGGTATGGAAGGTAAAACCTCAACTAGCCATCTATGATCATAAACTGTGCACTATAAGCATATCAAAGTTGCTCACCAAAGAGGGGAAATTCTAGTTCTGTGCAAAGCAGGCCATTTGGCGTTCGCCAAATGACTCATCACATTTGACGCACACCAAATATGATGAGTCATTTGGTGAGCACTAAATTTGGCGCTTGCCAAATGGCCTACTTTGGATGTGTTATTTAACAAGATTTGCCAAATTTTCTCATATTTTTCTCTGTGCTCCCTGTCTCATTTTTGCGGCTTTCAATGCAAGTTTATAAAAAAACTATGATAACATTAACCTCTCTCTTAGCTATCTAAATATATATAAAAAAATTCATTTTGATTTAGTTAAGGTTCTGATCCATGGCTTCTATTGTAAATGCCTTTGTTTTTGGTCAAAAACCAACATGTGCTAGGTTTAGGATAGATTTTTACACGTTCATCAGAACGTGAAACAAATTAATTTTTTTGAAACTAGACTCCATTCTACACATGATGAAAAAAAAAATTATTTTTCGATTAGTTTGCAAAAACTTTGGGGGGGATCACACTCAAATTTTAGTTTTTCAGTATCTGTCCACTTTGAAAATTCATAAAATATTATATATTCATTAAAAAAATTATCCGAAATAAGGAGGATAAACTACATGGTGTTAGCTAATTTATCACCATTGGGATTTTTGAAATTATAAAAAAACATTAATCAAAAAGGGGGGAGCCCTCAGGTGCTATGCTATTTTTTTTGATAAAAACATGACTTATTTTGGTCCCCCCCCTTTTTGATTCCCTTAATCTTCATTAATTTAAAAAAAAAAATAGTAGCTTAGAAACTAGACTCAGAGCACTTCAACTTTTGTTGTTTCTGCATCTTGAAATTTTGAGCGTAACTATCTTCATTTTCTCGTGAAAATCAGATTTTGCTGATTTCAGAAAAAAAGTGGCATCTTAAGAGCCAAAATTGTGTCACAGATTGGTGCACTTACCCTTAGACATTCTAGTGATATTACGATTAAGAGCTTATCGATGTGATATGGGGTTTTTGGTGAGAGATCTCCCAAAGTGTTTGCGACATTCTGAAGTGGTAGATGAATGATGATGGTCAACACGGTGGATGGTGAGTTAGGTTGTGACACTTGGCAGAGAAAATTCGATGTATTCCACATCGTTGTTGTGGAATATCTACCTATTAGCCAACTCGATGGAGGTGTTGACTGTGATGTAATGACTTGGTGAAGCTATTGATAATGAGGTAACAATATTTTGATACTACGACATGAGGAGTGGTAAATGTCAAGGCTGACCTAGAGAACTAGATGGAGATATAAATGTGGAAGGAATATAGGGTAGATAGAGGGAGTGTAGGATAACATATAGTGAAGAATAGAGGGTGAACTCAGATCTACAAAAAATTGAAAGATTCATGTAATAAGAAACCCATAGAGTGGCATGTAATCTGTAACCTCTCCCTAATAATAAATAAAATATTTTTTCTCCTATTTCATTCGTTTGATCTTTCTGTGTGTGTGTGTGTGCATGAGTTGGCTATGAAATCGGATAGCCTGGCAAGGCCCTTTGAGATCGAATACACCAAGTGGTATCGGAGCAAGGTTTTCTCCTGGAAGGGGTTAAGCCATTACAAATTCCTATAGAGATTTTTTCGTGGGTAAGTGTGAAGAAAACTTGTAGTTGCAAAGGACTTGTGTAAGATGGCACAAAGAGGATGAGGCAAAGGATGAGGGGTGCGAAGAGAAATAGACCCTATACTGATAGATATGTTGAGAGGGATTACGACTAGACTAGAGGTTGTCGAGAATGTATAGCGAAGAGATCATCATGTCAATGGTGTAAGTGACGAAGAAGAAAATAGGTTGAAGTTGAAGGAGAACGAATAGAACTTGATCAAGGAGAAGAGAGGTCCATTTGAGCCCTAACTAGAATAAATACAAGACCCCGTTTTGACCCTCTTGAGTACAAAGAGAACCTAAATTTTGATGAATTTTTAGATTGGATTACTGAGATGGAGAAGTAATTTGAATTTGAAGGTATTGAAGATGATAAGAAGGTGAAATATGCCTACACAAAGTTGAAGGGGCATGCATCCCTATGGTGGGATCATTTGTAGACTGATAGACAATGGAGATGAAAGGAGAAGATAAAATCATGTGGGACCACATGGTGAACAAACTAAAGGAAAATTTCATTCCTACAGACTATTTGATAAGTATTTTTAGGAAATTACAAAACCTGAAGCAGAGAGAGACCAGTGTCAAGAAGTACACTAAAGAGTTCTATCGATTGAGTATTCGAGTAGACCATAGTGAAGATGAGGATGAGCAAGTTGTGAAATACCTAAATGGTCTACAGGTGTCCATTCAAGATGAAATAAGTTTTCTCAAGTTACAAAATATGGAAGATGCTTATCAATATGCCTTGAAAGCTGAGGAGAAATTAAACAAGAAGCAACAAAGCAATAACAGGGGTAGAGGCAGAAATGACCACGACTGAGGAAAGAGTTGTGGTGGAAGAGGATATTCTACCAAACTTGATGGGGAAGGTACCTCTCAAGACACAGGAGTTAGAGGAGATCTCTAAGGAAAATGAGAGTCATCTCGAGGAAGAGGTATTTTTGGAAGAGGAAGAGCTACAGGATTCACTGTTAAATGCTACAAATATGGAGAGATCGAGCACATGTCTTTTGAATTCCAACAAGTTCAAGGTGGAGGCAAAGAAAAAGAGGCTAGAGTGCATGTGGCCCAAGTTGAAGATGAAATGGAAAAGAATTCAAAGCATGGAGAAGATCTAGAAGATAGAGAATCTGTGATGATAAGGAAGATTTTGTTAAGTCTTGAGAAGGTAGAATTAGAACCGATATAGAGAAGGAATTTGTTCAAAACCAAATGCAAGTCATGTGGTAAGTGGTGTAAAGTAATTATAGATAGTGACAGCATGAACAATATTGTGTTTGATGAAATGGTGAGGAATTTGAAGTTGAAAAGAATGAAGCATCCCATCCCATACAAGGTTTTGTGGTTGCAAAAGGAGCATCAGTTAATTTTCAGATTGGTAAATACAAGGATGAAATACTTTGTGATGTAATGCCTATGGATGCCTATCATATCTGTCTGGGAAGACCATGACAATTTGACCGCAAAGCTATTCATGATAGTAAGAATAATGCATATACCATTAAGAAGGATGGCTAGGAATTTAATTTGAATCCTATGAAGGATAAGGATGAAGACCTAGAAGGTACGTCCAAGGTGTGTTTTTTCGTATGAAAGCAGTTCCTGAAGGATTCGAATAAGGATGATGTTTTTTATGCACTAGTAGTACGAACACCTCAAAACCTGGCAGAAAAAAGGAAGAAAATTTGTTGATAGAAAATCAAGAATTGGTTGACGAGTATGTTGGCATAATGATGAAGGAGTTACCAGATGGATTATCACCAGTGAGAGAAATGAGTCATTGTATGGATTTGATTCCAGGTGCAAGTATGTCAAACAAGGCATCATATAGGATGACACCACAAGAGAATGAAGAAATAAATAGACAATTCCAAGAGTTGTTGGACAAGGGTTTGATTAGGGAGAGTCTCAACCCATGTGTTGTAGCTATTGTATTAGCTCCTAAGAAGGCAGGTGAATGGAGAATGTGTGCAGACTCTCATGCCATTAATAAGATTACCATTAAATATAGATTCCCATTACCCAGAATGGATGATTTAATGGATTGTTTGAGCAAAGAAAGGTATTTCACGAAGATTAATCTAAAGAGTGGTTACCATCAAATCAGAATTTGTGAAGGGGATGAGTGGAAGACAATATTTAACATGAAGGATGGACTGTATGAGTGGATGGTCATGTTGTTTGGATTTAAAAATGCACCTAGTACTTTCATGAGATTGATGAATTAGGTGTTGAAGCCATATCTTGAAAATTTTGTCATAGTTTATCTTGATGATATTTTAATTTTCAATAAAATAAAAGAAGAACATTTATAACATATTCGAACTATTTTGCAAAGATTGAAAGAGGAGGATTTAATGGTGAATCTAAAAAAGTGTACTTTCATGAAGAAGGAGTTAGTATATTTGGAATTTGTAGTCTCTGAGGAAGGGTTGAAAATGGATCCTAAAAAATTAAAGGTTATCGTTGAGTGGCCATCCCCAGGAAGTACTTTTGAAGCCCATAGTTTTCATGGGTTGGCGAGCTTCTATAGGAAGTTCATAAGGAATTATAGTGGGACATGTACTTCCATCATAGAGATAATGAAGGGAACAAGAAAAAAATTTAAATGGATAGTTTCTGCAAAGAAAAAATTTCAGTTGTTGAAAAGCAAGGTGATAGAAGAGTCGGTGTAGGTGTTACTAGAATTTAGAAAAAATTTCCAAGTAGATTGTGATGCAAGTGGAATAGCAATTGGAGGAGTTCTCATTCAAGAAGGGAGACCAGTAGTGTACTTTTGTGAGAAGTTGAATGAAGCCAAGAGGAAATATTCAGTGTATGATCAAGAGTTTTATGCCATTGTGCAAGCACTCAAGAAGTGGAGGCATTATTATTGCTAAAATAATTTGTGTTGTATATAGATCATCATGCCCTAAAATTCATAAACAACCAAGGTAAGTTGAATCAGAGACATATGAAGTGGGTTGAATTCTTCTAAAGTTGTTCTTTTGTTTTAAAACATAGAAGTAGTAAATCCAATAGGGTTGTTGATGCATTAAGTAGGAAAACTTTTTTGTTGAAGGAGATTAGAGTGAATTTTGTTGGTTTTGATTCATTGAGTGAGTTGTATGAGTACGATCCAGATTTCAGAGAGGCATGGTTAGCATGCAAGAGTCCAAATGAATTGGATCAGACTCCATGGTTGGAGTATTTCATTCAAGAAAACCTGTTGTTCAAAGAAATGAAGTTGTGCATACCAAGAGGTTCCATGAGGGAGAATCTCATTAGAGAGAAGCATAGTGGTGGATTAGGTGGACATTTTGGAATAGATAAGACAACTGGTTTGTTGAATGAAAGATATTATTGGCCAGGAAGGAGTGTGGATGTCAATAAAATGGTGCAAGGATGTAGAATTTGCCAGTATGTAAAGGGTACGAAATAAAATACCAGATTATATCAGCCATTACCGATTCTAGAGAGACCGTGGGAAAACATTAGCATGAATTTTGTTCTAGGATTGCCTCAAACTCAATGAGGTAATGATTTAGTTTTTGTGGTTGTTGATAGATTTTTAAAAATGGCTCATTTTATTCCATGTTAGAAAACTAGCAATGCTTCCCATATAGAAAAAAAAAATTCAAAGAAATAGTTTGGTTGCATGGTTTTCCTAAGAGCATCATATCTGACCAGGATACAAAATTTGTTGGTTATTTTTGGTGAACATTGTGGAAGAAATCAGGCACACATTTGGGTTTTAGCTCAACCTACCATCCACAAATAGATGGACAAACTGAAGTTGTGAACAAGAGTTTAGGTAATCTCCTTTGATGTTTGATTGGAGACAAACCAGAGCAGTGGAATTTGTTGTTGTCACAGAAAAAAATTCTTATAATAATTTGATGAACATGAGAATTGGGAAAATTCCATTCAATGTGGTGTATGGTTTCAACCCTAGGGGCATAGACGAATTAAGAGATAGTGTAGACCTAGTGAAAACAAGTGTTGTGGTAGAGGATTTTATAGAATATCTCATAAATTTGAATAAAGCAGTGAAAGAAAAGTTGGAAAAGAGTACAACTAAGTATAAAGAGTCTGCTGACCCTTGCAGAAGGGAGCAAGAATTTAAAATTGGAGAACTAGTGTGGGTTCATTTAAGAAAGGAAAGGTTTCCACAAGGAACCTATAATAAGTTAAAATGGAAGAAAATAGGTCCTTGTCAGATCCTATGTAAGTTTTTAGCCAATGCTTATGAAGTTGAACTTCTAGAGAATGTAGATATATCCCATATCTTCAATGTCAATGATCTATAGAAAAAAATTGATGGAGAAACAACTAATCAACCATATTCACATGTTAATATAGATTAGGTAAACCATCTATGAGAGAAGAAAACTAAAGAAGTGGATGTAATTATTGATTCTAGTGTTGCAAATAAAACACATGGTAAAGAATATCCAGAGTACCTAGTTCACTGGAAGGGAAAATCAGTAGAGGAAGCATCTTGGTTGAAGGCACATGAGTTGGCTTAGTTTAGACTATCGGTTCCAAACCGGCCCAAATGTTCCTGAGTCTCCACTCATTTAACATTTCTCCTACCCTAGGTCTCTGATATAGGATCATCCAAGATGAAGAACAGTCTTGCATCATCAAAATTTTGTGTTTGTTTGTTTCAAATAAGGGTCCAAGGTTGTGACAATTCGTGGGGTTTGCAATTTCCATAACCGCCCAGTTTAGTGATGTAGCAATGGAGTTACATTGGTAGGCCCGATAGATATATGTCGGCAAGTCGCGGGTTTTTATAACTCCACAACCCTTGACTAGAGGTTCTTAAGTTTTGATCTTTAGCGACTTAGCATTTTGGGTTTCATCGACATGAGGACCTCCTAAATTGACATTCCCGTATGGTGTCAACAAGAGATACTCCTAAGTCTCTTTGACTAGGTGTATCTCATCAACAGTGTGGTGGTAGCGATGTTGGTGTGACAGGGTGGTGTCGATGTAAGATCCCTTGATGTCTCTTAGAAATTCTAATGATATTACGATTAAGAGCTTATCAATGTGACATGGGGTTTTCAAGGAGATATCTCCCAAAGTCTTGGAAAAATTCTAAATAAATAGATGAATGATGATGGTCAACACGGTGGATGGCGATTTAGGTTGTGACACTCAGCAAAGCGATATTCAATTTATTCCACATCATTGTTGTGGAATACCTATCTATTGGCCAACTCGATGGAGGTGTTGACAATGATGTAACAACTTGGTGAAGCTATTGATAACGAGGTAAAAATATTGTGATACTATGACATGAGGAGAAGAAAATGTCAAGGCTGAACTAGAGAACTAGATGGCGATATAAACATGGAAGGAAGACAAGGCAGATAGAGGGAGTGTAGGATAATGTATAGTGAAGAATAGAGGGTGAACTCAGATCTACAAAAAAATTGGCAGATGCATGTAATAAGCAACCCATAGAGTGGCATGTAATATGTAACCTCTCCCCAGTAATAAAGAAATAATTGTTCTCTTATTGCATTTTTTGATCTTTTTGTGTGTGTGCACATGATTTGGTTGTGAGATCAGATAGCTTGGCAAGGCCCTTTAATATTGACTACACCAACTTACCTCTCCCTATATCCCTCCTTCCCTCTTTCTCTCCCACCCTCTATCCCTGCCACCCTACCTCTCCCTATCTCCCTCCTTCCCTTCTCTCTCCCTCCCTCTACCTCTCCCAACCTACCTCTCTCTCACACACACATAACCTCTCTCTCTACCTCTCCCACCCAACCTCTACCACCATAAATCTCTCTCTCTACCTACCTCTCTATATACCTCTCCCTATCTCCCTTCTTCCCTCTTTTTCCCCCTCCCTCTATCCCTCCCACCATACCTCTCCCTATCTCCCTCCTTCCCTCTCTCTCCCTTTGTCTACCTCTCCCAACCTACCTCTCTCACTCTCTCTCACACACACATAAAATCTCTCTACATACCTCTCCCACCATACTTCTCTCTACCTCTCCCATCCTAACTCTCTCTCTATCTACCACTCTTTATTCCTTACACCTAACCTCTCTCTACATACCTCTCCCTATCTCCCTCCTTCCCTCTTACTCTCCCTCTCTCTATCTCTCCCACCCCACCTCTCCCTATCTCCCTCCTTCCCTCTCTCTCCCTCCCTCTCTCTCTCTCTCTCACACGCAACCTCTCTCTCTACCTCTCCCTCTCTCTAACTAACCCTCTACCTATCCATCCCTACCTCCATCTCTCTCTAGATTATTTTAATATTAAAATAATATATAATATATATTAAAATATATTAATATTAGTTAATATATAATATATAATATATATTAGAACATATTTATATTAATATACTCTAATATATTATATATTAAATAATATTAATATGTTCTAATATGTGATGAGCCCAGCTGGCTCCTTCTGAAACCCTTGTTGTTTTGCTTACCTTTTTGTGTTTTTTAAAGTTTTTTAGAGAAATTCTAGACAAAAGTAGAAGGGGCAATAGCATATAATTTCACACATAATTGAAATACAATAATTTTTTGAGCAATAGATGTAATAGATATTATTTTCCAGTACATAAAATGAGATTGCAAGAAAATTACATACCCGAAAGACTCCAGAATAATTAAATAAGAAATTTTAGAGCTTGGTAGGCAAGAATGTTGAAACTAAAGGAAATAACTATTGGGACTCTTGATCTACTTTCTCCCATGCAGAAGCTAGAGAAATGTTGCTGACAATGAAGGACGCCAATGATGGAACATAGGAACAACCTCAAGGAGAGGTGTTTTTGCCTCTGAGTTCACACGCCTCAAATAGAGAAGAATGCCTCCCAAGGAGAAATTGTGACCCCTCTGATGCTACTGTACGACCCTATCTAGAGCTGGATATCTAATGAAGAATGGCATCTAGGGTAGATAAGTCCTCTTCCTTATTGCAAACTCTAAAATGTTGAATAAATAACTCAGATGAAACACAACAAAACTCCTAAATGAAGCCCTCACAGATGCATAGATTTGGTTGGTCTCTCACAGCCTCAAATATGCTCAACACTAAAGAAGATCTCACTCTCCAATGGAAGAATATGTTGAAACCATTGTCTCAAAGAATATCACAGAGAACCCAAAATAGAAAAGTCAAATAATCATGAATGAGTTTGGTTTGCCAAAATTGCCTTATATCCCCAAAAGGCATGAATTCCAAGAAAGCACAACTTGACTCATTAAAATACATTTAAAATGTATTTAATTTACTTTTCCATAGTTTGACAATTAAATAATTGCTTTTCCAACTTGAGCACACTTTTGTACTTTAAGTGATTTAATTTCAATCATTTTATGAAATATGTAAGTGATATCATATTTATAAAGTCAATTTGACTTTATAATAAAGTGTTAAGTTAAATAATTAACTTAAATCACTTAAATATCCATAACTCCCTCCAAACCCCATATATCTGTGTGCCGTTAGAAGCTGGCGATCATTGAACCATAAATGCCTGTACTAAAACCAATACTGGAGTGAAGGTGTTGGGTCTCAAAAACGCAGGTTTGAACCACGAGAGGTTGCCAAGCTCTCACAATGCTTTTGGCCAACGTACAAGGCCAATTGATGCAATTGTACCTTCTACTCTTCAAGTTTTGCTACACCTAGGTGGGTGCACCTATGTGGATGATGCAGATTGAAATGTGTTTCCGGTTTGAGAAATCTATCCACAATGGAAAATGGAAGTGAATAGATGAAAATCACTACAACTACTCCTACTCCTACTATATAAAAGAAAGGATTTGAATAAGTTGTTTGATATGGAATTAAATCTATGGGTTGTGGCAGATCAGTTCCTTTTATCCACATGGGCAACAGAGTCAAATATCAAAAATTATGTGTGTTTCCTTATCTGGCTTAATTCAAGTTGCTAGGCACTTTGAAAAATGAAACTATATGACTAGCACAAAACTTCATTAATTTATGACTTGCATAAACTATGTTGGAATGTTTTTCTATCTAGTTCTACTTTAACCATCCAAAATAAATCTTAAAATCACTGTGATTTACTTGAAGGAATTTAATTCTGACTTGTAGACACCAACAAATAAAAATCACACAAAATGGAATATATTTTGACAAATCAGAAATATACTTGATATACGGATTTGAATGATAAAAGACCTCAAGTTGGAGACAGCCAGATTAAAATTGTAAATTATTTCATCACAAAAACTGAACATTGAAAGAAAATCACCAAAAAACATTTATTATCTCCATTGATCTATTTTAGGAAGGTCTGTACATTATTTCCATTCCCAGTTTGAAAAATCTATCTCCTACTCTAACTATATCTACTACTTTTCGTTTGGTCTAATTTTCAATACATTTATACAATAAAATCGAAGAGTCATGAATCTTCATTTACCCATTATTACCATTTGCATTCGTTAGCATAAATTAAAATATTTAATTGAGTTGCCTTATCAGAAAATTAAATATTTTTTACATAGTTATGCGTTTTCATTTTCACTTTATACCTTTTCCCACTAATCACATTTTATCTCCCTCTTACCACTCTACCGTGGTCAGCACTTTATCTTCTGGCAGTATGGCGGTCTTTGACTTTGACTATTCTTTCATTGTCTGCTAACCCTTTACCGTGCTACCACGGGCCTCCTTTATGTCTCTGGTGGTTCAGCGGTAACACTTTTTGTCACCTCTACGGTCTCATCCTTTTTTCTGCCAACTGTCACCATGCCATGACGGTCTCTCCTTTAATTGCGTGCGGTACCACAGTATCAACATTAACTACCACCTTCACTGACCACTTCTTTACTGTGGTCTACTTCCTAACCTCGTGCGATATCGTGGTGCCTCATTCTACCCACTGCTTTGTTTGTCACCGCACTACCATGATATCATTGTGAAACCCCTACAGTTGTGCAGTAACCATCTTACCAGCCGCCACCTCTACTGCCTGCTAACCCTATCACTGCGCTATCGTGGACAGGGTGATGTCCCCCCATAGTATAGCGGTAAGGGTTAATGTGACTCCCCAAACTGATTCTGCTATACCGCGGACCCCCTTGTGTGAGGCCACAGTTGGGTGATGAATAATATATAAAGTGATTTTTAAGGGAGCGGTAGTGGTATAAAGTGTATGAGCATTTTTGGAAAGGGGAAAAAATGAATTTTATATGAAAAGGATAGGAAAATGTGAGGGAAAAATGGGGAAACCCTTAGTTTTTTTATGGATTTTTTAGGTTCTAATAGTGGCTCCTATTGGGGATGAGTGATTTTGCAAATCATTGCAAGAATCCAAAATGTCTACTGGGAGAGCAAACCAAGCGAAGGAAATGAAAAATGAAGGCCATGGCAGATGGAGGGAATGAAAGAGCATGGAGGAGATGGAAAATGGAAAATGGAAAATGGAGAAACCCTACACTACTATACATGGAAAAAAGATTTTTTCAACAAGGAAATTTCTGAGAATGTCCATGTACTGGCAAACCCAGACCCTTCCTAAACTACTGTGCATGAAAAATAATTTTTAAAGAGGTTTTCTTAAGAATTTTCCATGCACTAGCAATCCTTATCCTCTATTTCTGCTATGGTTCAAGAAATCGAACCATAAGGGATGGCCCCAAGCCACCCCAAAAGAAAAACCTGCACTTTCCTCTATCATACACCTTATTCTATTTTGAGGTCATTAGGATTCTCTTGAAACTGTCCATTCCACCTACCTTGTTACATGCATTGCCATTGAAAACCTTCAAAAAGTCATTATATTCAACCTGACACACACCACTCTACAATTCATCATTCAATAAATCTTTGTCACCCTCAGCATGCAAAATGTATCCACTTTCAACAAAACATTCATAGGCTTGCTCATTATCATATATTGTTGAATGATCAAGTAGCTGCATTGGGACCTGAAAATCTGAATGCTTTTCTTGGAAATCAAAAAATTCTATCTCATCAATATTTTTTGAAACAATAAAATCATTTTCCATTTCTTTCCTATCACCAGTTGGCATTGAAACACACATTTGATCCATATAGTATTCTTTATACATACTTGAATCAACAAATACCGAACACTTATCATCAACAACATGCAAAGCAACATCCTCTTCTTGCAAGCAAGAATAATTTAAATCACATACCTCCTCTTGGACACAAATAGATTCATGATTAGCTTAAAAAAATTCATGATTATGAGAGATGGAAATGGAACCATTTGAATCATTACACACAGTACCTTCACTATCAAAGCATATATAGGCTGGAACCAAAACTCTGGAATCATCTTTATGTGTGTACTTCTGGTATTCAAGAGTTAACAAATCTGAAACTTGCTCACTATTGAGTGAACAGGTCTTTGCTTCCATATCTTCTACCATGTCTCCAACCTCTTCTTGATCTTCATAAGGACTGCAACAATCATCCTGTTGTAGATCAACATCCATAACTTCATCCTCGCAATTTGAGTGTTCAATGGATCCCTCATAACATACACTGTCACAATCTATTATGCAGGAGATATCTTCTGTATCTTCATCATCCTCATGCATGTTGTTATTGGAATTATTTTGACTTTCCCGTGTCTCATCTTCTAGCTATGTTGCTTGATTGGTTTCTCCATACTCATCAGTGATTTCACCATTTTTATGCCTTTTCTCATCTATGATACAAATTAACTTATTCATCCGGTCTAGAGTAACTAGCTTCAATGACTTAGGCTAATGAATGGAGATAGGCTCATATACCCTCATGAACTGCTCAATGAAGTGTGATTCAGATTTATTAGGCAAGGAACTAATAGGTATTTGCATATAGGCATCTGCCATTCTGTCAAACAAAGCATGCCCCCAATCTCCTTCATGTCTCCTTATATCAAAAAATGAATCTATGGGGGAAATTCCACATTCTGATTCTGTGATGGAGTCTTGGCTTTGAGTATGTGCATATTCATCCTCTTTCTCCTCAAGTTGTTGATTCTGACATGTATTTTCAAGAGAGTCTATTTTTTTTTCATTGATTGATCAATTCTACCACTGATATGATTGACACCATCCTCATACATCTCCTTATCAATGATATCAATTAACACATTTACTTGGTCAAAAGTGTCTGGTTTTACTGACACAGGCCAATGAATTGAATCAAGCTAGCATACTTTCATGAATTTCTCAATAAACATGAATGTGTTGGGCCTATGATTAATAGGCATTTACATAGAGATATTCGCTATTTTGTTGAAGAGAGAGAGTCCAGATTCCCATTTGTGTCTCTTTATGCCTTAAATTTTTTTTAGAAGACTTTGGCTTATCTTTTGAAGATGGATAGCAGGTTCCACATCAGGTGCAAATTGATGATAATGAATATAAGTTGGATTGTGGTGTGCAGGGTATTGAGGTGGGTGGGTTGGGAAAACAAGGCCTTTTATACTTTGAAGACATCCCATTTTGTTTAGAAATTGTACTATTCCAAGTATTCTTCATCAAGTTCTTTATCAGAGTCACCATTCACTTTCTTAAAAGTGAGAAAATGAAATTATTTTAATTTTACCCAATGGAGTCACTTTTCATTAAACTTCTTAACTAGAATCTCTCTTCAATGATTGCTATCTCCTTTCTTCTTCAGCTATCTTGACAAAGTATTATTGCTTCACAACATCCATGCATTGTTTATCAAATGAAATAGAGTCGCCACCTACTTTTCCCAAAAGTAGGAAAATGAAATAGATTGTTCTGGTTTTCCCTAGCTGAATCTCCAAAAAAGAAAAAATGTGAAACTTTGCTGACTCAATAAATGGAAAAGTTGGAATTTTTTTGGAATTTGTCCCTAGTAGAGTCACCAAATTGTTGTGTGTGTGACTTGGATGGGAAGCTACAAACTACACAAGTGTAATTCTTTGAATGAAGACCAAATTTGAAATTGTATGACTCTATATGGAAAGGCTGAAAAAATTCTTGATAGGTTTTTCCCCAGTAGAGTCGCAAAACTGTTGGGTCTCAAAAATGCAGGTTTGAACCATGAGAGGTTGCCAAGCTCTCACAATGCTTTTGGCCAATGTACAAGGCCAATTGATGCAATTGTACCTTCCACTCTTTAGGTTCTGCTAGACCTAGGTGGGTGCACCTATGTGGATGATGCAGATTGAAATGTGTTTCTTGTTTGAGAAATCTATCCACAATGGAAAATGGAAGTGAATAGATGAAAATCACTACAACTACTCCTACTCCTACTGTACAAAAGAAAGGATTTGAATAAGTTGTTTGATATGGAATTAAATCTCTGGGTTGTGGTAGATTAGTGCCTTCTATCCACATGGGCAATGGAGTCAAATATCAAAAATTATGCGTGTTTCCTTATCTGGCTTAATTCAAGTTGCTAGGCACTTTGAAAAATGAAACTATATGACTGGCACAAAACTTCATTAATTTATGACTTGCATAAACTGTGCTGAAATGTTTCTCTATCTAGTTCTAATTTAACCATCCAAAATAAATCTTAAAATCATTGTGACTTACTTGAAGGAATTTAATTCTGACTTGCAAACACTAGCAAATAAAAATCACACAAAATGAAATATATTTTGACAAATCAGAAATATACTTGATATACGGATTTGAATAATAAAAGACCTCAAGTTGGAGACAACCAGATAAAAATTGTAAATTATTTCATCACAACAATTGAACACAAAAACAAAATCACCAAAAATATTTGTTATCTCCATTGATCTATTTCAGGAAGGTTTGTACATTATTTCTATTCCCATTTTGAAAAATCTATCTCCTACTCTAGCTATATCTACTGCTTTTTGTCTAGTCTAATTTTCAATACACTTATACAATAAAATCGAAGAGTCATGAATCTTCATTTACCCATTATTACCATTTTTATTCATTAGCAGAAATTAAAGTATTTAATTGAGTTGCCTTATCAAAAAATTAAATATTTTTTACATAGTTCTGTGTTTTCATTTTCACTTTATACCTTTTCCCGCTAATCACATTTTATCTCCCTCTTACCGCTCTACCACGGTTAGCACTTTATCTTTTGGTAGTATGGCAGTATTTGACTTTGACTATTCCTCTGTCATCTGGTAACCCTTTACCACACTACCACGAGCCTCCTTTTTGTCTTTGGTGGTTCAGCGATAACACTTCTTGTCACCTCTACGGTCTCATATTTTTTTCTGCCAACTGCCATTGTGCCACCACGGTCTCTCCTTTCACCATGTGTGGTACCACAGTATCAACATTAACTACCACCTTCACCTGCCACCGCTTTACCATGACCTACTTCCTAACCTCGTGCGGTACTACGGTGCCTCATTCTACCCGTTGCTTTGTTTGTCACCACACTACCATGGTATCATTGTGAAACCCCTGCGGTTGCATGGTAACCATCTTACCAACCACCACCTCTGCTACCTGCTAACCTTGTCACCACGCTACTGCGAACAAGGTGATGTCCCCCCACGGTATAGCGATAAGGGATAATGTGACTCCCCAGACTGATACCGCTATACCGTGGACCCCCTTGTGTGAGGTCGCAGTTTGGCGATGAATGATATATAAAGTGATTTTTAAGGGAGTGGTAGTGGTATAAAGTGTCTGATCATTTTTGGGAAGGGGAAAAAATGAATTTTATATGAAAAGGATAGGAAAATGTGAGGGAAAAATGGGGAAACCCTTGTTTTTTAATGAATTTTTTAGGTTCTAACAGAAGGAATGGGCAATAATATTACCCACTAAAATAGTCACTGACCCTCTAACTAGATCATGTTAGCCTACAAGGGTCCAAGAGATAGGCTAACTCGACATGCTCCTGAACTAAGCTATAATGGTGACATTACAATCTACCCTCCCTGAAATTTCTTTTCCGCAAGCAATCTCTCATCGAAAAACTCAAAGCCACAAAACCACCAGACCCACCAAGATCCCATAGGGAGAACTATGAAATGTGCCCAACGCATTCCTGCAACACCATCACTAAGACCTGCCAAACTGAATCATACTCAATCGCAGGTGTTGCAAGAAAATGAGTATTACTTGGAAGCAACTCTGAAAACTAACAATTCTTGCTACCAAACCATATGCGGGATAATTTTTCATATAGATCATCTAATCCATGTGCAACTAAACGGTGCATCCACCAAATATCATGTACATGAGGGTCAAAAGAAAAAATATATGCACTCCTCACCATGTACACACCAAAAGTCTCCTCATTGAGCCCTGTCTGACGTCTTGGTACATTGATAGGATTCTACACACCATATTCACTCATCTCAAGAGTGTGATCAACACCAACCTCATAGAGTAGATTATTGTAAGGTACTCTAGCAATCACCTCAAACAAAGGATTGTTCACCAAGTGAACTATACCACAATGTTGATCAGAACTGGATCCCTCTGAACTATCAGAGTCATGAGCTGTGTGACACCCCTCTTGAATCATATCGCTCATCACTTTGATAAGAGAAAATGAGCACTAAATCCCCTCTTCCAGTCCCCTCAACACATATTTCCTTCCCTATACCTCAAATTCAATTTCCATCTTTTATGTATTGAGGGTAAACTCACCAACATCTTGGAGCCACCTCATACCCAGTACTATTTCCATCTCACCAATTTTCACTACATAGAAGTCCTCTTGTAATAGATCGTCACCTAACATAAGTGTGAGATTGCAAATCCGTCTAGAGCAAGTAAGAGCATAACCATCTGCAACTCGAACATGGAGTCTAGAAAAACCCTATGTCTAGAATTTTCACATGTTAACAAACTCCTCATCTATGAAATTATGTGTAGCTTATGTATCTAACATGGCAAAACATCTCTGACCATCCACTGATCCCCTGATTCTGAATGATGAATCCCTATGTGTATTGGTAGATAATGCTAACGGGGTCAAAATAGCATCATGTCCCAACTGTGTAGAATATTTTCTAGCCTCATTCTCTTGTGTAGCATCTTGCTGATCTATTATTATAGCCATGTCTTCCTCCTCATAAAACCACTCCATTCATCTTTTATTACCCTTAGCCTTGAGTGGACAATCATGGTTTATGTCGTAGCATCCTTTACAATAAAAGAAAAGCTTCCTTCTTTGTAAATCATTGATAGTTTCTCGATCTAAAGGAGCTGAATTTTTTTTCTTTGGATCCACATCCTCTATTCTTTTTGAATCAGATTTTCTATCATGAGAAGATAAAGATGATTTTGCATTGGACTTACCACGAGGAGTGGTAAGTTCCATGCTACAAGCTTTCATCATAGCCTCCTACAAGGTAGGTGGATCAAATTCCTTGATCCAACCTTTCATAGGCTCATACAACCCTTCAACAAAGAGAATAACCAACCTTCTCTCTAAAATCTCAGTTACCATGACTGAGAGTTTTTAAACTCTCCAATATATGATTCTAAACTGCCCAACTACTTAAGGTGATCCAAATCCCCGAAGTAAAGTTCTAGATCATGTTTATCAAACCTCTCAACCAATCTATTAGTGAACTCCTGATAGGTAGTGATCCTATCATGGTATAGTGTGACCATTCCATGGTGCCACCAGTCATGAGCAATGTCATCCAAGTGAAGAGATGCAAACTGTATGGAATTCTCTTCTGCCATATGACGTAATGTCAGGAAATTATCCAATTTACTCACCCATGCATGTGATGTGACTCTACCACTTCCATCAAAATTGGATAAGGTGATTTTTTTGGTAGCCTATTTAAGATCATAGTTTCTATTTCTAGGCCTCCTATCTACCCTGTTCCTTCCATGTTCCCTCTTCTGGGTCATGCATAGCCATGATGTTATCTACAAATTTTATCTCTCCACCCTTATTAGTTGTTTCCTCCTCATCAACCTCATTCCTGAAAAACATGGGGTGAGTGGGTCTATCATAAGTACATGTTAGAGTTACCCTAGTGTGTGGTTGACCATCAACACTAGCATTATCATCATGGATCAACTTCCGATGCGTAAGAAGGGATAATTGCCAAACTGTTGCAATGAGCTCTTGCAACACGTTAGCCACCTATTCCTATCCTATCACTAGTCCTCTCATGATGTTTCTTGCTTCAAGTTCATCATCATTAACTTGATTCCTAAGTGGATCTCCATCATTTTTATCTCCCATGGTGTGAAAATGAATAGCTTCGAACTGTTATCGGATAGATCAAGGAAGAGGGTGGAAAGAAAAGGTTTATCAAATACTCTTCAAGGAGAAGGCTCTTCTTTACGTTTAAATGATATTGAAAGTGACTTTGATATTGAATTTGAAAATGTTGAAGATGAAATTGAAATTCAAAATGTTGAACATGATATTGAAAATGAAAATGTTGAACATGAAATTCAATATGAAAATGTTGAACATGATATTCAATTTGAAAATGTTGAACATGAAATTTAATTTGAAAATGTTGAACATGGAATTGAAAATATTGCAAAATGTGATGAAACACTATTGATAAGAGTAACATCATAGACAAAGAAGAAGAAATATGTCAAGATTTTCTTGAAAAATGTGGATATGAACCCCATGAAATTGAAAACATAATCCATAATACACTCATTCATAATATTGATGAAATCAATAATATAAACAAAACAATGAAAGTCAATGTATCTCTAAATTACATAAGAAGAGAGGACCTTTGTGAAGAAGAAAATTAAATCCTAAATCCCATATTTCTGTAATGAGTCCAATAAATTTGCAAAAAAATCAAGAACCCCAAAATGGTTAGTTGAAATAGATGAGAACATAATAGATAAAATTTAAGGAAAAATGTCATCATGAATCGTTTAGTTGTGGGTTAGCCAAATTTTCAATCAATACTTTTCCAATAAGACATTAATTGAACAATATCAACTTTTTGTACAATTTCTAAAGTCATACAAAATGAGACCATTACTAAAGAAATTGAAGATTCGTGTAAAAAAAAAATTGATTGAAATAACATTATTGTTAAAAATATTTTTAATGCACTCAATTCTATTGGAAAAAATAGTAAGGAAAAAGTTATGAGAGTTTCTTGTACAGTAATAGGAGCCTCTTTAGTAAGAAATCAATTGATAAAGGCTTAATTATTGAGGCAAACATGTTTGAATTAAGGATAAATCATAAAAAATTCTCAAAATCACTAGCAATAAGATCAATACTAGATAGGCCTCTTCAAAATGATAGGGATTTTAGTGGTAGTCTTTCATGATTTGATAAGAAGATAACTAATACCAAAAAGGATAAAATCCAACAATTTTGGCTCTCTAACTCTAGAGTATCACCAAATGCAAAAGATGTTATAAAATTAAGAATTGGTGATCAAGACTACACACCACATCCTAAACATTTCTTAGAAATTAGCCAAACAACATTGTACAAACTATTTTGTGAAACACATCCAAGTTTAAAAATATCACAGAGGGAATTTGAATCTTGTAAGCCATTTTATTTTGTGCCTCTTAAAATTCATAATACATGTTGTTACAAATACCATGTGGAGTTTTCTATGTATCATGAACTATTATGCAATATTCATTCTACTTTGCATACTAACGAAATGCTAAAGGAGTGTGGTGCAATACAATTAGAAGTGCAACGAGAACCATAGGGAACATGCACAACTTATATATTGATAAAGAAACTATAATGTAAAATTACACCTCATGCAATTTCACATTACATAACCCTCCCTTTAGCTTGATTAAAGATGATAATGAAAATTCCCCTTTTCCTTAGCTTCAAATTCGTCCTTAACCCCTTGTTTTTTTATCTTCAAGTGAATTATTTTTAGGAATGCTTCCATGACAATAAGATGTCTATGTCCCATGTAAACATCCTAACAAGATTCCTAGGTCTATGGTTGTTGGGACATTACATTTTCATTTTCTTGTGAAGTGTAATGCCTTTGTAGTTGCAAATGCACCCAAAAATGGTCTTTTGCATACATTATTCCATTCTTCCTTCCATTATTTCATTATCTCAATCTCTCTTTCATTCCTTCATTCCTATTCTTACATTCTAACTCTCAAGCTCATTCTACATCACTTCTATATCATTTTCTCAAGCTTTCTTGTAAGTTCTAAGTAGCTTCTAGATTGACGTCTCAACTCTCTCAACTCATCTAGAGTGTTGTACTTTCCTTCAAAATTACAAGCTTGCTAAAGGGAGGGTAAACACTCTTTTTTTCTTGTATTATAACTTTTACAGTAGCATATTGATATTCTAACATGTACACCAAAATGAGGGTTTGACCAAGGAAAGCCCCAAAATAGCCCCAAAAATTTTCTTTGTTTCTATGTGTACAAATTGTTCATTTGGAGCATTGTAAGAGGATTCACAACATTGGACCTCTTGTGAGTTTGGTCTCTTCTATTTTACTTTATCATTTCTATTTTTTTCATTTAATCCTTGCACATGTTAGTTTTCTTCTTGTTATTTATGATATTCTAAGCATTTTGTTAGTTTAGTTAAACATTCATATTTTAGTTCCTAAATAGACAATAGACTCCTTGTGTTTATGTCTGTAACTTCTATTCTTGGACCATATGAGACCACAACATGACACGATGACATCCACACATTGTATTTTCATCCTTTGAGAGCTCTCCAGCTTGCTCCCGAGACCTCAGAAGTCTGGTCTTTTGATTCCTAAAGTCCCTTTTTGTAAAATCTGTCCTAAAACATAAAATACAATAAAAAATCCTTGTCTTTCCACTTTTGTCACTTTAGCTTTGCCTTTGAGTTAGTGGAGGACCATTTTCTCCCTATAGACTCTTCATTTTCCTAGGGATTCGAGAGTATCAAATCTCCTCCTCTACGAAAACTTATATGAACAATTTTATCATTAATTTGAATCCAAAATTGGCATTCCATGTCACTTATTTTGATGCACTAATCAAAAATAAAATTCAAATTGAAAAAGCCATCATTTCTAAATGGTAAATTAAACTTTATTCAAAGGATCAAAACCAAAATGAAACTATAGAGAGGATCATCCGACATATTTTTTAGAAAAATTAATGATTTAAGCCTTGAGGGGTTTCATCTAAAGGGTTTTAATTGAATGAGGTTACACAATACCCCCTTGGATCGAAACCCCTTATATAGAACCCCTCTAGCCTTAAATCATACCCACAATGAATTCTCCTTCAGACTTATCAAAATGTTGACAAAATATCACTTTTTCTTTACCTTTTGAGGGATCAATTAAAGTCATTTAGAAATTATGTTTTGTAAGTATGTAGCCATTATTATAAGCTTTATAAAAATTAAAATTTTGAATGTTTTTAGTTCTATTATTATATTTATATTTTATTTCTTGTGAATGTATGTTTTTCACCAAACATCAAGGTATTTGTTTCATACACGCAAAAAAATAGAAAAATAGAGAAAACTTCTAAAAAATATATGTGCACTAGGTATTGATGTCTTTATTTCAAAAAATGATAATAATAATTTCAATACATACAAAACAAGTTATGTGTGACAACATACGCCTATGTCCAAATTATAATTGCTCTGACTTAAAAAATTAATTTTAAAAAATATACAACAAAATATATATATATATATATACACTAGATATTGATGTTAAAAATATATATTTTAAAATTTATAATTTTATCCTTTGAATAAAAAATTTATGCATGACGATAATAAATGTCACTTTTTAAAATATTGTTTACTATAAAGAAAATTTAAAAAAAGTCACGTGAAAAAATTACAAGTCATCTCTAATTTTTTTAAAAGATATATTTAGAATCTACACAAATCCTCACAAATCTCTAGTTCACACCATCTCCAAATTATTAATGGTTTAGTTGTTATAGGTTTCAGAAAGTGAACATTTAGTGAAAAATGTTGATGTTAATGGATCAAGGAATCAAATGATAAAGGGATCGAATTTGGTGAATTTTCTCATTGTAACCAAATTTAATAGTAGTAAACATGATAATGCAAATGTCTGATGTTAATTTATGACTGAAAATGATGTGTAATTCATAAACTATTAAAGTTCAAGATTGCAAGAAATCAATATATAACATGTCATTGATCATAGCTCAATTATTATAAAGTGATTATACATTCAAATTTTAAGTTTCAAATTAGGAAAACATGCACACAAGGAAAAAATTATATCAAATATATATATAAGTGTAGAGCAGTTATGTATGTACATATACAAATCTGGCATATATGCCAACTCAAAACAATATTTACAAAATGTGACTATTCCATCTCAAGTTCTATATACAATGTACATCTCAAATAGCTATTCCATCTCAAGAAAATTCTAAACTTGTGGTCGATCATCAAAATGTAGCCTCTTCATGCCACCTAATGGATGAGAATTTGGCCACACAATAACAATTCGAATGAAAAATTATATTAATTAGCTCAATGGTAAATAACTTAGACTACTAAATGGAAACTTATCTACTATTTTTTATAACTTTCAAAGTAACATTTAATCACTATACTAAACTACAATCTCTCAAAAATATCAATTAAAGTAAAATTTAATTCTTGATTACCTTAAGACCTTGTTTTTTGTTGACAAAAGTTCTACAAATGATGGTCCCTTAGGACAATTACAAGCCCTACCATACCAAAATTGTAGAGGATCCATATAGGTGGATGGTGGAATACTCTGTAAAAATGAAAATAAAATTGACAAAATTAATATATAATTGTTGAAAAACAAACATAAGCTAAACATATATCTAATTATATCTAGAAACTTATATATTTACTAGATATAAAAAAAACCATATGCCTAAATTTGTGATGCTTCTTCGATTGTTTGACAAGAACTCATGATAGATGCAATAGCTACAAATTCCTATACATAAAACAAGACAAGAATATATGACATATAAATATATGTACATATAATCATAAGTTCTATAAGTTCAATCTAGACTACTAATTCAATTAAAATTTAGTTCAATTACCTCAACTTTGAGTCATTCTGTGAATGAGAGGCCCTTAGGATGATCAATTGTTTTAGTATATTCCATTAGAAAAGGTGTAATATCAATCACATCTTGAGTAGACTACAAAATTAAAATAAGATCAAGATATAAATTAACATACATATTTAATTAATCATAATTTAAATGATATGCATACAATAAAAAGTTTTAAAACATGTACAAAAAATTATACCATGTCTAGGCCAAATACAATGGCTGACAGAGTACCATGATGGAATTCTCTAAGTTCATCCTCAGTCATCAAATATTCAATCCCACTTAAATATATACATTAGTAATACTATTTTTTCTATTAATTTGAAATTAAATGCACTATGAAATAAATTTAAGTTTTACTTGTACATAAGATTGATATTGCTCCTCATCTCTAGTCATGGATGGCTCTCTTTCTATTCTTGCCTCACATATCTCCATGTATGTAGTACACCTTATTGTCTCATCTCCTCTAGGTGTCACTATTGAAACACAACAATCTACTAAGAGGGGGGTGAATCAATAGATTATAAAAAAATATCTTTTTCAATACTTCAAGAAAATTAAATCATTTTAGCCATCCTAGTGTAGATTAAACTAAACATGTAAAGAGATAAAAACTCACACACAATCACACATAGCACAACATATACATGGAAAACCCAAAATGGGAAAAACCATGGTGAGAATAGCTATTAGGATCTATTGTCCTAATCTAGCCTCACAATGGATATCTTATAAGTAAAAATTTGAAGGGAACCAACCCGAAGGAGACATCGATCCCTTGGTTTTAAGAGCACCCACTCCAAGGAAGCACCAACTCCCTACACTGAGAACCTACCCAGATATCTGATGGCACCCACTGATCATATTTACAATGAAATTTATTACAATTTGCTCTTTTGAACACAATTCAATGTTACAACTCTATTTGCAACTACTCAACTCTTTTTTATTGTCATTGCAACACAATTCTTTATCTTGCACCTCTCTCTAAACTGCACCTTCCCTTTTATTTTAAATAGTGCATTCTTTGTCTGCTTCAAGATCTCACACATGCACTACTCTACACCTTTTTCTTTTAGTGCATTCTCTATTAGCCTCAAGATCTCACACATACACATACACTACTCTACACCTTTTTCTTTCAGTGCATTATTTGTCCTCCTCAAGAGCTCACTCTACTTGCAACATTCCTCAACACTTGCCCTAATTTTTATTGTCTTATTTTTGTATCCCTTCACCAACCTACAATCATTACCTCTAGCTTTTCACCCACACTTGTACATATTCTCTACTATGGTTTAATCATTATCTTCTTCTGCAAGCATCCTCTTTATTGAACCATATTCTCTCATCATCAAATTTAGGTTTGATGAATTTTCTAAATATAGAAACCTAAAAAACCCTAAAACCTAATATACATTTAATATTATATCCTTGTAAGCTTGATTTGATTATGATCTTGATCTCTTTTGCAGTATGTCACTGGTCCACAAGTCATATCGCCAATCAACTAGTCATAGGAGCAAGTAAACCAATAAAATTTGTGCACTATATCGGCCACCAAACCAAACCCACATTCATACTATCATAGCCATTGAGAATCTTCAACTTTGAATTTCTTCCATTGATCTCAGGTCTTCGTGCCACGATCCATCGATCATCCTTTATTCTCACCATCTTTAAAATACTATCATCATATTGGTCTTCTTTAAACAATCGCCATTGATCTTTGTCACTTTATTTATAACCATCATGCCCTCATAAAGTATCACTACTTTTCCTAAGCCATTGATCTTTATTTCCATAATGTGAAGAGGTCTAGCGATCATCATTTCATCACCTTCCCTTGAGAGGTCTAGCGATCATCATTTCATCACCTTCCCTTGATCTCTATTGTTGGATCAACATCGTGTTTTCTTTACCTAGCACAACTTTGTTTGCACGTAAAGAATGTAAATCACGATATAAAGAAACCTTGCAGTGCAGTAGAAAACTGCCATCTGTCTAGCAGAGAACGTTTCCACCTTATCACCCCATCGTGATTTTGACAAGGGGACCCACCATGTCTTCATCAATTCCTTTTAGCATATCACATATTGGTTCGATGTTTCTTTATTCACAACCACGATGTGAATAAATGTAGCGATGCAATCTTATATCGCCACCTATCCTTGCTTATGTCATCCTCCACTAACTCTTCAACCATCACATATCATGCATTGCTTTCCTTCCTTTTGCTTCACAATAGAAATGACCATTGGATTTCCTTCACATATTCTTAGCCATCAATCTGACCTTAACGCATATTACTCAAAGCATAAGTCGAGGTAGTCTTCAAAACATGATGTGAAGAACATGAGTGATAAATGCTCAATCTTTATGCTCCAATCTCCATTGTTGAACCACTTCATCGCACATCGCATAAACACTAGGTCATGAAAGACATCAAAATGTGATGTGAAGGATTGACACGATGCACATAGACCACCAATTGGTAGCACTAGGTAATGGGGCTGATCATCTTGGTGACTTCAATGGATTAGATGATGACTTAAACAACCTACTATTGTTTGTACCCAATCAACATTAGAACATAAAATCTATTCATCGCCATGACTGTGACACCTAGGGTTCATCTACAAAACCCTAATTTATTCGAGAGTGAACATAAACAATTTTAAGCACCATTTTTGTCTCCAAGATCTACAAATCACTTCAATGAAAAGCTCTCCAAAAACCCATATCAAATCTAACCATAGATTTCTCCTCTAACTTCTAGTAGAAACCTTTGCAACGACATGAAAATATTGCAACATTTGAGAAACTTTGCAACAAGTTTAAAAACATGCTCTTCTCTCCATCATATTGCACCAACTCTTCTAGAACCTGATCCTCTAAGATCAAGAACATCCATGACTTCACTGATCTATGCTTTGAAATCAATGAAACCTTTTGACATTGTTGATTTAATAATTTATGAAGCTCCCTTCGGGTTGGTCTTTATTTGGCTTTATAAAAGCCTTGGTTGCACACACTATATTTCTAACTCTTCAGGATCCTCCTTTGGTCGCGCCTTCATCCACTTTTCTATGTGTTAGGAATGTGTGCCTTTGAAAATCTTCTCCCAATTATATCGTCTCTTAGCCCCATCTGCATGCCACATTGCATAGACCCTTAGATGCATTTTGGGTGGATCCCACAGATGGAAGCTCAAGAAAAAGTTGTGCCACATGTCATCCTCATAGGGATTGTATCCCAAGGAAATGAAGAATGAATAAAATCCCTTGCCTCTGCTCCATGTGTCACCTCTGTAGAATCTTTGGTCGCAAAGGAAGGAAGAATGAAAAGGAGGCTCCACTTCTAAGCCATGTGTCCTAATTGACTCTTCAAACAGTTAGACACGTGTCTTCATAAGGTTTTTTTTGCTCCCCAATCGGGACCACAATCATCATTTTCTATAGATTACACTTTGTTCGAGGTAACCGAGGGCTCTTTCTGTTACGATTGTGTTTGAATCATCCAAAGGGAGGACAACACATGCTTGAGGAATATTTTCGGTTATTGGATTTCAAGCAGTAGAAGGGTCTATATATACTGCTTTAACTCTCTAAGAAAGGGTTCATAAATCACATAAAAAGAGATTGAAAAACTCTAAGCCTTTGTATTTTTTCCTAATTATTGTATTAAGACTTACAGACTGTGCCAATTGTTCGGCCTCTCTGTTTCTTAGTTAATATAAGACATTATACTATGCTATTGGTTGTATTGAGTATTTTATCTACACAAATTTTATAATTTCAATATAAATTTATTGTTTGGATCATGTCTCAGACTCTTCTTGTTCAGTAAATGTATGAGAAAGTTATACTATGTTATTTGATTGACTTCTTAGGATTTTCATCTATGTTTTTTATTATTATCAGACATCTAAATTGTTGAATGGACCCTCAA
>CM021102.1:14512490-14570408 GCA_007115665.2 Sequoiadendron giganteum | reverse complement strand
CATTTCAAAGACTAAACCCATTTCATACCTTGAACCCTTGGATAATTCTTTCCAACCTATCAACTGGCTAGGGGACACACTTAAAAGGGAAGAGGAATCCTAAATTGGATCAAGGCACCTCATCTTTTAATTACCTGTGTGTGCACATGCATTTATTCCAACCCAAAAGACCACTGAAGCTCCTAGAATCCGTCGTGACGAGCTACATAATGATCCTAACTTAAAAAGCATCCTGTAATTCCCACAAATATTGCTCCATTGCCAGCCGGGCGTCCATAGCCCCGATGGAGTTATACGCAAATTCCCAAAGCCAAATACTTTGATATCTCTTTTCATTGTTCTTTCCTTTTCAGATATTTCTTTCTAGCACATTTGTCTTTTTAGTGTATTCACAATTGGCTCATAAGCAATGAAGCTCATCTGGGTTTGAGAATTACAGGGGTGACTAAGTAGGATTTAAGATTTTTCACCTGCCACGACTTCTCCCAAGAAACCTCAATGACTTAGAGCAATCAATTATATGTGTAAAATATAGTAATCTTGAGACTTGGTGTCAAGACACAATAGATGATTCGCTTCCGAGTCAAGTACAAATCCTAACCAAATGATAAAACTCGAAAGAACAACCTTGAATTCTAAAGCGCTTCAAAAATAACACAACACCCCCTTCACAAATGGGATCCCCCTTTTATTCTCACTAAACTAAGCAACAACTAAACTAAGGAAAGCAAAGCGGACCAAGCCAAGCAAAAACGGAAATGAAAACCTATTCTAACAGGACAAAATTTCGAATGAACAATACTCAGAGGGCAAAAATATATATCTCCCAGCAGGACTTCTTAGGACATTCAGTGGCAACACGACAGTAGTGATAGTGCGGAGCCTAGCAAATTTATCTTTGAACTCAGAAAAGTAATCTTTCACAATATAGATCTCAAACTCAAGCAAAACTTCAGGAAAGATTAGCAATTGAGGCAACTCATCTAGACCATGATTAATCCACAAGCAAGTTGTTTTTCCTAGGCCTCCATAGTCAAATTCATAACGTTCAAAGTCAAGAGCAAGGAAAGAGACAGCCAGATGTTCTTCATGCTTGAGCGGAGACTCTTGATCGTTGTACATCGACCTACCATGTGAAGAGAGATTCCAAACACCCTCAGGAGGTCGCAATTGGTGATATGTGGTTCCATTTGCATCTATGACATGCAAAATTTTACTTGTTAATTCATCTTGAGACCCTCTTGGAAGTAGACTCAGCGCCCCTTCGAATAGATCATTACTCTTTGCTTTATCAGGTGGTACTTTGCATTCAAGTTGACATTCTTCTTTTATCCATTCTTCTTCAGGCGGTCGCAATTGGTGATACAATACGTCATTTTCACCAACATCATGCTCATGGAATTCTGACTCATCCTTGAAACCTTGGAACGACTCTTTTGTATCCTCATGTTGAATAGACCAAGAATCCTTGTGCACATCTGCAAGCTTGTCCTCCTTAATAGGCTGGTTCTTAAATATAAAGGGTAGCGCCCCTCCGAATTGTTCTGTTTGTGGGAGGGAGGTGGGGTATTCGAAATATGAAGATTGTTCTTCATACGCTTCTTTTGATGTCACAACTTGATCACCGTTTTGATCATTTTCCCCAAGGGTACTTGAAATTTCTTTTCTTATAACAGCTTGCAGCTCTTCAATTGGATCTTCTCTTTGTGGCGCAAACGAATACTCAACAAGGATCTCTTCCTTTTCTTGGATTGGCGAAGCATCAAGCGATAGGTTTTCGTGACAATTTTCTGAACCTTGATCATTGCCCACAATTTCTTCATTTTCTTGAACATTTTCTATTGTTTCCTTCATTTCAACGCCTTCTTCCTTTAGCACAATGTTCGGAGCTTCATTTTCAATTGCAATTTCTTTTGGCTCAATTGTGATATCTTCTTGAAACTCACTCCTTTGATTGTCACATGATGTGGTGCTATGCTCGTTCCACATTTTGTCTTCTAAGCATTCCTCCTTTCGTGCAAGGTACGCTGGCTGGACGTGTGCCTCTTTGCACTCCTCTGAGAATTCTGCATTGCATATACTTGGATGCTCCAAATATCCTAACTGATGTTGCACTTGACTGATGGCCTCCTTGCATAATTGACAAGTGGATTCTGAATGCCTCTCATTGTGGATTCTACACCAACCAGTCAATAGGATGCATTCCACGGGCACCTTTTCAATGCTCAATTGCCTCTTGCTTCTTTCTTTGTATCTCTCGAACAATTCGATAAGGCTTGGACCTTCCGGCACCACTAGTTTGAAAATATCTCGAAAGAAAATTTCTTGGTGCAAAGCCTGATGCACTCTTGACAAGAACGTCATACAATTCAATTCATTATGCCAAGTGGTACTGTGAATTCTACAACTATCTCTTGCTGCAAAGTCAGATAAACTTCCTGGAGACAACTGCACATTCAAAACTCGATGTAGCAAGGCAAGATCAACTTGAACACCTCCATAGTCATGAGAAAATTGTGGCCGATATCCATCCATCGAGGAATCTCTAATTTTTTTTTTTTTGATTTTTTTTTTTAAACTTTTCACTTTTTTTGGATTTTTTGATATAAGAGAGATCTAACATATCTCTGATTTGGCATTTTGAACTTTATACTGGTTCAAACCAGTTGAATTTCTCCTCCTCTGAAGATGAACAATCTGAAGTGGCCCTCCTTCTAGCGCCAATTCTGTTGACGTGTTTTTTATGACGACATCAACACAGAATAAAAATGCCCAACGGTCACTCTATTCCCTCTTGATCAAAGTATTCCGCATGCTAAGATTGCGTGAAAGTTCATGCGTTCAACTCCAAGGTTCCTTTTATTGCGAATAGACTCAGTTGGTTGATGTGAATATGTTGGGTATTCCAAGGGGACTTACGTAATTGTTCAAGTTCGAAGAAAGGATTTTCAAATTTCGGGAGATCTGTCAATGAAGCTCGGGTTCTTAAACTAACCGGATAATGCTGAATGTAAAAGGATATAAGGATTAGGGATGCTACCATCTACTCCTAAAGGGTGGAGGACGAGGATCGACTTAAACAATCTTCAAACCAGACTTCGCTTCGTCTCCCTTCGGACAACTCTGACAAAGCTGATGCAATCTTCAAAGGATGAATAAGATGTTCAAATTGTGATTCAACATGTGCACTCCGTCACAACGATGCAAATGAACACATGAATCACAACCGAAGTTAGGTACTGATATTCCAGTTGACCACACAAGGCGAACTTACCATTAGCAAGCCCGCTAGTGGTATGGATGAAAGAAGATATGCTCAAACCATGACGCCACACTCCACAATTAACAACTACTTGCATAAAATAAAGTCTATTCTACTCTATCAATTTGAATCGGAAAGATGAAAGGGCCTTGCTAGCTACTCATAACAAAGAAGAAATCACCAAGCAATGAAACTCTTTGTATTATGAAAAGTGTTCACAACAACCATTTACAAAACTTTCAAAGGGAAAGTTTTCCTTCCTTTTCAAACTAAGTTATCGTCTAAGCTAACTCTCTAACTATTCTAACTTCTATTTTCTCTACTCTCTGATTTCTTGATCTAATCTAACATAGATTACAAATGAGGGGGGATGCCCCTTTTATAGTTGGCCCAGTCCAACGGATGGTTCAGATTGAATTACAATAAAGGGCTCAAATCGAGCCACATATGCCCTAATTAGGGTTTTTTGCCCTAAAAACCGCCACAAAGAGGAGTGGGGCAATGAATGCACAGAATATTCTCCACTCCTCTGCAGGAACCATTATCTGCAATTAATGCCCACTTTCTTCCTCTAGAAGATTCTCGTCCAGAAACGCGTTCCCACTGTCTGTCTGCCAATTTTGTTGCGTTAGGAGGAGAGGCGAGTACGTGGTTGATATGAAAGTGATGAGCAAAGAATTCCTCCTGTTCGGCCCTCCTGTTGCTTTGACTCCAGGACGCACTTCTTCCTTGCAACTTTCATATTTCTTTAGCCCATTGCCTTGGGTGCATTTGCCTCTTTTGCATCACGTTCTTAGTGCCTTAGACAAATCTTCACTTTCGTTTCCAAAGTTGCAACGTTGTCTAGCTTCATCAAGTCCTCATGCCTTGGCTTCAACGTTCATCCTGCAAAACAAAAGAAGAGTATCAGAACACTTTATAATCTAAATTCACTTTACTTACCTTATTTCCATGTTCTGACCGCTTGATCTCCGAATCTTGATAGAATTCATCACTTTTCTAGCAAACTTTCATCATGGGCGTATCCACCACCTTGCCTGGAGTTTGTGCCTTAGAAGATATTTCATCTTGGGGGGTGCATTTGAACGCTTGATGTTCGAGCTTCAGTTCATTTTCAAATTCCTTCATGCCTTAGACAAATTTCTTCCCGTGAGTGTATTTGACCCCCTCTGCTTTCCTTTTCGATGCCTTAGAAAATTTATCCATCTGAGCCTTAGGAACTTTGTTGAACGGGTGCCAGGCCAAAATCCCTGCCGAAACAACACGAGCAAGGTGTGGAAGAACCTCAAATCATCTCCCAGTGAGAAATATCCAATACCCAGAAGAAATTTCCCCTCAGAAATCATCGTTTTCATGTGTATCCAAACGAAGGGGTACATTTAATTTTTATTATTTTTGAAAAATAATAAAATTTGCTAAGGTTGATTCCATTTTATTCTGGACGTATTCCACACCTGATGTCTTCATTTTTTTATGCCTTGGCACTTTCCTTATTTCTTGAAGAAATTCTCTTCCTGCTTATGGGCACAATTCACCTTGTACTTGGAAAATTTAATATCATCTCTTCCTTAGGCGAATTTTCTAATTTCACCTTGTAAAATGCCTTAGAAACTTTTTAATATCTTTGCAGCCTTGGGCGCATTTTACATAGGGAAGAGGAACCTTCTTACTTAGAATATTTCTCATGCTCAAGCCCTTTACCTTGGGCGCATTTCATACATGCCACTTCCACTTTCAAGCTTGGGCGCATATAGCATGTGGTGAGGGAACCATTTTGATGGAGGAGCTTCCATTTACTTGCCTTAGAAAATATTATAAGTCACACACAAGCTGGGCGCATTTCACATGGCCAACCTTTAGTTTCCATGCCTTGAAAACTTTTCACGCCTTAGACCTTTTCTTGACTCCCCATTTACCTTGGGCGCATATTACATGTGCTACTTTTATCTAAGGGCGCAAATGAGAGGGGGAAGCATTGATTTTTGACTTAGACAAATCACTTCTCTTGGCCACTTCGACTTGGGCGCATTTGGGAGGTAGAGCTTTTATTTTGCCATACTTAGAAACCTTTTCATCTCTTCTTTCCCCAAGGGCGCATTTCAGCCCATTGACTTTTGTTTTTGACACTTAGAAAGTTTACATTCCTCCTTCTTGCCAAGGGCGCATTTGAGGCCATGTGCTTCTATTTCACTTACTTAGAAGATTTCCCTAGGCATTCTTTCATCATGGGCGCATTTGAGGGCATCTACTCTCATTTTAATGCCTTAGAATAATTTCAACCAGCAAGCTGCCTTGTCTTGCCTTGGGCGCATTTTAGATAGGCTACTTTCACTTTGTGCCTTAGAATATTTTACTTGAATTCTTCATGGTGGGCGCATTCAACCTATGGAGGAGGAATTTCAACTGTGAGGGCGCATTTTGAACATGCTACTTCCATTTGTGTGCCTTAGAAACCTTTTGAGGTGGATTTCCTAAGGTGGGCGCATTTGAGGGTAGAAGCTTTCATTTTTAACTTCGAAAGTTTTCTGGCCACCCACTCATCTTGAGGGCGCATTCAAGGGGGTGAGCTTTCATTTCATACTTAGAAACTTTTTTAAACATCCTCCATGCTGAAGGCTCATTTCAAGGTGTCTTCTTCCAATTTAACTTGCATGCCTTCGAATTTTCACCTGAAGTGTTGAGGAGACTTCTGGAGGTGGCTCTCGAATACTTAGCCAATTTTTCAGCCTGCTTGCCCTCATTTTCTATTTTTAGTAAATTCTGGAGGTATGTGCCTCTTCATGGCTTTTCGCCTGTTCTGAACCCAGAGTCGACATGATATGCTTCGTGTGGCCCTGCTACCCCATTTATACTTGTTTCTCGAGCTTATCTGTTGTTTTTAGCCCTCGTGCTATTTTTAGAAAACCCTAAAATTGATAGACCTCTGCAGCTCTGATTGACCTGAAATTTTCACCACGTGGTCCTCATCATTTGATGAACCTGTTCACACCTGCCTCTCGTGCTAACCTGCTATTTATAGCCGTGTTCTGGAAGCGACTTACTATAAATAGTAAGTGCTCGGATCGTGCCCAAATTTTACCAATAGATTGCTTGAAGGATGCTGATCGCAGTGGGATACCTTCGTTTTTCAGAATTCTGGCTTTTTACCCTACTTTTTAGGCACCGAAGTAGGAAACCCTAATCTGACTTGCATGTGCCTCGAATGACCTCCGTTTGACTTGATTTTTTGTTGCATGTCGTTCTGCTTGCTGAATCGGAGTGTTGAGGAGCTGCTGGAGTGAACTTGCTAAAAATAGTAAGTATCCGAAAAGTGATCAATCTGATGTCGGATGAGTTTGCATGTCATACTGCGTGAGGGATTTCAAAAAACCCAGAAAAACCCAAAAAAATTGGTCAACATGTGGGCACTGGCTAAAAATAGTAAGTCCTCGAAATTTGATCTTCTCCGCTTGCATGTCACACTGTTGCGAAGCTCTTGGAAAACCCAGAAGGAATATCCGGACATGCGTCGAAAAACACTGTATGCAAACCCCAAAAATAGTCTCGGAAGGCTGAACTCTGAAAGTCACCATCTCGGTTTGCATGTTACACCATCGCGAAGGTCTTGAAAAACCCAGATCAATTCTCCTGTCATTCATTGGAGAATTGTATGTTTAAGCCCTGAAAACTGCCTCCGAAGCTGGAACTGCTAAAAATAGAATGTTGTCTGGATCTGCTCCAATTTTGCGTGCACGTACTTTGAAGTTCTCTGGATGTGTTGGAGCAGTTGGAATTCCAAAATCCTGAGGAAAAGACCCCAAATTAGGTACTTACTAAAAATAGTAAGTTGTCAGATCTTAACGAAAATCTGATGGGAATCTGCTAGAGGCCCTCTGACTGCCCGGCTGCACTCAGTTGTCCATTTATCGACTTGATTTAATCTCAATCCAGCCTGAAGAACAAAACCCTAATTTCACAGATTCATTGCAGTCTTAGCCAAAATTTCAAATTAGGTCAAATACAGAAACATCCCCAGAAGAACAGAGAAATCAGAGAGAGAGAGAGAGACGCAAAACAAAAGCCAAAAGACCAAAATGGAGCAAAAATTGGGGGGGTCCCCATTTGAATGGGGCGATGTGTGAAAAAGGTCACAACACTAGGAAAGGACTCAATTTGGACTCGTGAGTCGAAGCGAAAGTCCCATCGCCAGGACTCGACAAAAGGCAAAAGGTTTGAAAGTGCAAAAAAATACATGAAATTTGATTTTTTTTGAAAATTTATTTACTTATTGTGAATGCAAAATGATTTACGCCATGGAGGTTTGTATGGTTTTGGAGGTCTTATTTGAGTCCCATAGTTATAAGACTCGCCTAGACTCGCCCGGACTCGGCGAGTTCCGAGTCGAGTCACCATGGCCGAGTCCTACCGAGTTCTGGTTGGACTCGCCGAGTTTGGTAGACTCGCCAAACTCGCCGAGTCCAGGCGAGTCCCATCAGCAGGACTTGACAAAAGGCAAGGTTTGAAAGTGCAAAAAAATACATGAAATTTGATTTTTAAAAAAAAATTTATTTACTTATTGTGAATGCAAAATGATTTACGCCATGGAGGTTTGTATGGTTTTGGAGGTCTTATTTGAGGCTAGTGATGAGGACCTTGATTGGGTTGACTGGGTAGATAGAGAGGTTGAGGCTATAGCCATGGCAGAGGAGGAGGCTAAAGCATGAGCAAACACATCCAAAACTAATGTTGGTGAGGGTGGCATGGAGTCACAAGCAGAGACTATGGCTGCAATTTGTGTTTATAGTTATACTTATATGATCGATGTATACTTGTGCTAGTGATGAGGACCTTGATTGGGTTGACTGGGTAGATAGAGAGGTTGAGGCTATAGCCATGGCAGAGGAGGAGGCTAAAGCATGAGCAAACACATCCAAAACTAATGTTGGTGAGGGTGGCATGGAGTCACAAGCAGAGACTATGACTGCAATTTGTGTTTATAGTTATACTTATATGATCAATGTATACTTGTGCTAGTGATGAGGACCTTGATTGGGTTGACTGGGTAGATAGAGAGGTTGAGGCTATAGCCATGGCAGAGGAAGAGGCTAAAGCATGAGCAAACACATCCAAAACTAATGTTGGTGAGGGTGGCATGGAGTCACAAGCAGAGACTATGGCTGCAATTGCTACATCATCTACGACCCACCTTAGATGCCTTCGTAGAAAGGATGCAAACTCCTTTGAGCCATAGACTTGTAGTTATTGTTTTGATATTTCATATTTGTTTGGAACATTTGATGTCATGGACTTATATTTTGTACCACACACTACTCCTGGTTCTCAACCATCACTTGAGAGCATGGGTTGGAACAAGGACGCATATGATGCAACAAAAAAGACAATTGTAGACTTTTGGTACTACTGCACCATTCCCTTCCATGTAGCCAGGTAATTCTTTTTCGTTCAATTGTTCTAAAATTTATATTTAAATTGTATTATTTTAGAATCTAGATGTATCTCATTATCAAATTCAAATTTAAAGTTAAAAACTTAAAACTTTTCATTTTACAATACTTATGTAAGTAACTTTTCATCATCCAGGATCCTTAGACGCCTTCGTAGGAAGGATGTTGGCTCCACTATGCCATAGAGTCATAGACTTATAGCTATTGTTTTGATATTTCATATTTGTATGGAACATTTGATGTTATGGATTTCATATTCCATGAGTTTTGTATACATTTGACTAATTTTATATATCTAAGTATGCTATTTCCTTCAGCGGCGCAACTACAATTTGTGTACTTTATACTTATGTGATCGTTGTATACTTGTGTATGCGATTAAATTTTATTTTATTTGTATTGTATTCAATAAAGGGTGCTTGAAACAAGTTTTAAATCCTTAAAAATCTCTAAATTTCTAGGGTTTTTTCAACTTTTTTTCATTTTGCCGAGTCTGCACCGAGTCCGAGTCCTGAGTCCCTGAGTCCCGAGTCGAGTCGCCCTAGCCGAGTCCGAGTCTCGTCACTATGTTATTTGTAATGGTTGTTTTTCATTTATGCAGGATGGCTGAAGCAAGTAAAAGAGCAGCTGGTAAGGAGACTCATGCTGAATCCAACAAAGCAAGTGCATCAAGACAGGTTGTGATCAAGAAGCTGAGCTACTCGTTCCTGCCAAAGACAGTTTTCTTCGAGGCTGGGAAAATTAAGTGATACAAACCTTGGCTCTTTCAATTTGGAGACTTTCAGAAGGCAAATGTTGGGGATAGGAGGTCATCATCCGTCAGTCACTTCGCACAACATTGTTAGAAGTGGACTTTATGCAGCTGCTGGTTTTCCACCAACAATTCGGTGCCCGGAGCTGATTATGGAATGTGCTAACTGCTACAATTAAGAGCAAAGAACTATCATTTCACCAGATGGCAAGTTGTTGGCCAACCTCACGCCTGAAGCTATTGGGGAAGCTTTTGGAATTCCAACCTATGAGAAAATGATCTATAAAACAAGAGAAAGGGCTGAGAGAATGTATGCTTCCACATTTGATAGATGTGCTGATATGATAAACTCCCGTTGGATGAACAAGCCTAAGCCAACTCGCACAAATCTGCCAAAGAAAATAATCTCAGAGGACTTGAAGTAGGAATTTTGTGACTTAATCATGATGCTCAATAGAGTTGAAGGGTGCTCCCAATCATTCATCTTTGAACCTTGGATGTTTTACATCAACCTTGTGCTCGAAGGCAAGGAGCACGTTGACTGGGCACTGATGATCAGTGACAATTTACATGGGTAACTTAGAAGTTTAAGGAGAACGAAGACATTTAATATGAGCTCATATATCATCTACATGCTGGCCCGAATGACAAAGTATAGAGGGATATCAAACAAGGAGCCGATTGGGTGTGGCTCTCAACAATTCAAGATTCATGAGGCTTGTCTACAGTTGCACTTGACAAGCACCTCACATTACAGAAGAGTCAATGATGCCTTCACAATGCATATAACGAGGACGTTTCAGCAAAGAACTCATCACAAAATATCGAAGGAGGCTCAGGAGTTGATTGAAAGGTACGGGTGTTGGTTTATCCAATTTCCGAAATTTACTTACATTAGGCTGCGGGGGTTTTCATCTTACCCATACAAATTGCCCTGATATCCCACAAACAAAATTGTGATGTTAGAAATATCTAGGCAGCTCATTGCCTACGATAAAATTCAAAAGAAAAAGAAGGGTGGATTTGACTTCCCTATCACCATGGAGAATTCAAATGAAGTTTGTCCAACATTGCAGGCAGCTAAGGAAGCGGAAAATGAGCTTCAATTTTCCACCTCTCCTATCATACTAGCAGGCAACATTATGATCCTCAGAGAAATACCAGATGGATACTGTTCGAGGAATTCAGACACAAAGCGCACATTGAAGACTTCCGGGCAAATGCATTGGATGAGGCTGAGGTCAAAAGAAGGATGTTTTCAAGAATACTGTTGGACACGATCAGAGAATGTGAGATTGTTTCGGTGCTAGACCAGGTAGATGAAGATATAAATGTTATACAGGCTGATTATGAGACAGTAAGGACTACGCCACTCCCACTTCCGGATTGGCCAGAGCCAGAGATTACAGATTTGGATACGCTTTGCATACCAATCTTGACATTCACAAGGAGTTGGGTGGAGAGGCATGTGAACCGGCTCAAGGGCAGGTCAATTCCCTTTATAACTTAATGGGATATCACAGATCACCAGCTGTTAGGAAGAAGAAACAGGTTGCTCAAGCTCCAAAGCCATGAGGAAAAGAACCAGCCAAGCCTGAGCCTGGACGAATTGAGGAGGCATCGCATACACCATTAAGAACGCATTCTCCAAGCATGCAGGAGGTTTCACTATTTGCAGATCAAAGAGCAAAGTTAAATGAAGAACAAGAATTACAAGAGACAAATCAATCGCCTCGTAGGGAGTCAATTGGGCAGAGCATCAATGTACCTAGGGAAGAAAGTGAGCAGGAGATAGAAGAAGAAACAACCACAAATACTCACATCCAACGTGAGATTGAGGCAGCCCTCGAGGATGACACTACTACAGGGAAGGAGGCCCAAAGTTTAGGAGATACTTAGCCTATAGAGATTGATGAGCCTCGTTAGGATGAAGGCAGAGAAGAAGTTCATGAAGAACTAGCAAGGAATGAACAACCATTCATTATTTCTGACTTGCAACAAGAGGTGCTAGAATGGCTAAGGGACAGGATGAGATGTGATCCTGTTGAAGAAACTAATCCAGCAATTGAGATGGAAGAATTTTTGAGTAGGATCGGCGCACCTCCAACAAAGAAGAAGGGTAGAAGTTTTCAAGGAATTCAACAGATGAGGATGGCTCTCGTACACTTCACGTGGCTGTACCTAGGGTGGAGTGCGATCAAGATGAGGCTGTTCCAGAAAACTATGTGATCACTACCATGGAGCTAGGTCGCCCTACTGGAACACAGGTAATTGAGGAGTGCGATAACTCCGATCAGGCACTCAAGGACAAGTTACTCCACACTGAAGGAAAATATAAAAGATTAAAGGAGCACAAAACATTGATTGGTTATGTACAACACTTGTCCCATTCTTGTGGGCAAGAGAATCTTGCAATTGAGCTCCCAACCGAATTTCCCAGAGAGTCAGTCAGCGGTTTGCAACATTTGAGAAGGATGGTGCAAGAGGTAGATAAATGGGTTGCTAATGTTCGCACTGAGATGAAGAAGTTTATGGAGGATCTTGCTCATGCCTATCGGCAGGCCTCCAACATTATGGCCCGAATGGACGCAGTTAATCAGGCTTGGGGTGAGGCTCGCATCTATCAGACCCAGGTTGTTCTTCGCCTGGAGGCTTTGATGCACACGCCCTTAAAGACTTTGGTTGGGGAAGGCGTGATATAGGAGGGTGATAGATATGACTTCGCTGGCTGATACTTTTTAGTGGTCACAGGCCGAGGATTCTCTGATGCAACACAAGCAGATTCAGTCAGAGTTAGAAAGGCCATGACAAATATTTTTGATGGAGTCCTCAATACGTTGGAGGCTATCTTTGCTAGGAGGTTGACTTCTTTGGAGGTGACTGCAGATGATTTGAAGAGTAGATTGGCACCTTTCTTTTCGGAGGTGAAGACTTTGTTTCAGGATGATTTTGAAAGCACCTGCACCTTCTCTAGCATTGTTTAGAATACTCAGGATGCTTTAGTTGCCTAGAGAAAGTCTTGTGCTCGGCATGGGCAAACAGTTACGGTGTTGGAGTTTTAGCTTGATCACATCTCGCTTATTTCAGATTGAGAAGTTGAAGCTGTGTTGACCAGATTCATTGACTTTGCAGCCAAGGAAAAAGAGAATGAAAACGCCCTATTAGATGATGATCTTCTAGAAGAAGATGGTGGGCATTAATTACTCGTAGTGGTTCCTGTAGAGGAGTGGAGAATCTTTTGTTCATTTATTGCCCCACTCCTCTCTATGGCGGTTTTTAGGGCAGAGCCTTGATTAGGGCATATGTGGCTCAATCTGAGCCCTTCATTGTAATCAAATGAGCTATCCGTTGGACTGAGCTAGATATAAAAGGGGCATCCCCCCTCATTTGTAAATAATTAGAATTAGAACTAGACACTAGAGATTAGAACTAGACACTAGAGATTAGAGCCGAAAGAGCATATAGTGAATAGCTTAGAAGTTAGCATAGCTTAGATTGAGGAGGAAAGAAAGTTTTCCCTTTGAAGGCTTTGTAAGAATTTGTTGTGAACACTCATAATATAAAGAGTTCTCATTGATTGGTGATTCCATATTTTGTTGTGAGTAGCTAGCAATGCTTTTTCGTCTTTCCAATTCACTTAGAATCGTAAAATAGTTCAAATTTTATTTCATGCAAGTAGTTGATAGTTGTGGAGTACGTTGTTTAGTTTGAGTAAGCTTTATTCATCCATACCACTAGCGGGCTCACTGACGGTAGGTCCTCCTTGCGTGGTCAATTGGAACACTTTTGCACTTAACTTCAATTACGATTCGTGTGTTAGTATGCATCGTTGTGATGGTATTTGCATGTTGGGTCGTAGTTTGAACATCTTTAATTATCCTTTGAAGATTGCACCGGCTCTGTAGAAGCTGTTGAAGTGAGGCGAAGCAAAACTTGGTTTGAGCTTGCAAGAATTGATGTTCGTATCTTGCATTTAGGAGTAATCAGTAGAATCTCTATCCCTATCCTTTTAATTTCAATATTTTCTTGGTTAGTTTAGGAAACTTGAGCAACATCGGTAAATCATTTGTCTTGTAAGTTCTTCTCTTTTGATTGAACAATTGCGTGAGTCCCCTTGGAATAACCAGCAAATCACATCAAGCCAACTTGGACTATCCGCTGCATAAGGAACCTTGGAGTTGAATGCATGATCTTTTTGGCAATCTTAGCATGCAGAATACTTTGCTCAAGAGAGAATAGAGTATCCGTTGGGAAACTTTATTCTGTGTTGGTGCGGTCATAAAGTCCGCTCCTTAAAATATTATGCGAAGTAATTGACAGATGATGACTCCCAATTCCCATTATTCTCCTCTTGAAAGTTTCCAAGTTGAACGAGCCAATGTTTGTGTCACTCAGTTTGCCCAATCTTGAAGAAAACTTTGATTCTGGCAGGAAGGATTTGCTTAACTTCTTTATTACTGCCTGTCTTGATGTGGTTGCTCTTGTGGACTCAACGTGATTTCCTCTTCCTACAGCTCTTCCTGCTTGATTCAGCCATTCTGCAAAAACACAAGAGAGTCATTAGAAAATAAGAATTTATAAAACAATACATTTCAAGGGTGCCAGCAAATTTTCGAAAAATAAAAAGGCTGCAACACTTTGTCATTTTCAGCTGCAAACCTCAATTGCGCCTGTTCACTTCAACACTTCGAAGTTTCTCTACTTGCAGCAACACAATGTCCAATACGTGGAGGTATTTGTTTGCAACAATTGACCTTCAACAAATTTGAAACTTCTCTCAAATTCGCACTTCACTCTTTAATTTTGCACTTCCAGCAACTCACTTTCCTTTCTCAAATTCGTACTTCAGCCACTTAAATCTTCTCTTTGCAAATTCGCCCCTTCAGCAATTCAAGACCTCTCCTTGCAAACTCGTACTTCTCAGCAACTCAAGAATGCTTTGCACCTGTTCATGCTCCAGCAACTTGAAACTTTTCAACTCAAGTTCGCACCTCTCAGCAATTTAAAACTTCTCCTTGCAAACTCATGCCTTCAGCACCTTCACAATCTCTCTTCACAAATTCGTACTTCTCAGCAACTTGAGAATGTTTGCACCCAATAATTTGTGAGAAATATGAAAAGGACTTGAAATCTTATAGCCAGGTCGAATTCTAGAAGAAGCTAAACTTAGCAAACTTTTTGAATTCCATTTTCCCTCCTTTGCCAGTCACAACACTTGTCACTTGGAGCATCAAAATCTTTAGCTTCTAGAATTTTGAAAATTCATCACTCCTGCACAGGCTTGCTTTATTATATTTGCATTTTTAAAATATTAAATCCAGTATCCTCTGTGAATAATTTCATTTCGTTTGGCTAAGTCATTTTATTTCATTCTTGCTTCGGCAAAATTATTCCAATCGTTCAGTTCAATTCTCAAACTAAAACATTCTTGTGAAAACATTCATCTCATTTTCCTTAGAGAAATTTTAAATTTGTCTTAGGAAATTCGTCAAAACAGACACCTGGCAAAAAATCTCTATCAAAACAACACGATCGGGGTGTGAAACAAGTTCAATTCATCTCCCAGTTGGAAACGTCCAATACCCAGAAGAAAATTCCCTTCAAAACTCATCGTTTTCATGTGTATCCGAACGAAGGGGTACATTTAATTTTTATTATTTTGAAAAAAATAATAAAATTGCTAAGGTTTACGCATTTTTGTTCTGGATGCGTTCCACACCTGCAATCCTCATTTTTCTTTCCTTGGCATTTTCCTAAAAAATTTCCTTCCTAAAGAATTTCCTGTCTCTGGGCACATTTCACCTTGCCTTAGGAAAATTCTATCATCACCCTTGGGCGTATTTCTCATCTTTGAAAATGCCTTAGAAAATTTTTTTAATTTTAATTTACCCATGAAGTGCACATTTCACCAAGCATGCTTTCACTTTAATCCCCTTAGGCATTTCCACGCCTAGACTTCTTTGACTTCCCTCACAAACAAGGGCACATATAAGGGGGTGAGGGGGAAGTATCTTACCTATAAACTTTTTCAAAATCACGCCTTCCTTGTAGCCACCTTGGGCGCATATAGCATATGAAGAGGAAACCTTTGAGCGCATTTCACCCTTGCCACTTCCACATGAGGGCGCATTTCACCTAGTGTGAAGGAACTTGCTTAACCCTTGAGCGCATTTGCTATGTGGAGCTTCCATTTGAAGGCGCATTTGAAGGGGTGGGAAGGAATTCCCAACACTTAGCATTTTTAACCTCCCTTTCAATCTTTGTGGGCGCAAATAGCATGTGAAGAGGGAACTCATGGGCACATTTCACATGTGGTAAGGAAACTCTCTTGCCTTAGGTGCATTTAGCCTAGTTGACTCCCGTTTTCAACCCTTTGAGGGTGCATTTGAGCATGTGGGCTTCCATTCTTGGGCGCATTTGAGGGGTGGTGAAGGAATTTCCAACACTAAGCATTTTTTATCAACTTTCTCATACCTTTTACCTCTTGGGCGCATTTAGCCTAGCATGAAGGAACTTGAGGGCGCATTTCATGTGGTGTGAAGGAAATTTCCACGCCATCCACCTTTTAAACCTTGTGGGGCGCATTTGATGTGTGCTAGAGGAACATCTGCAAGTGAGGGCGCATTTGAGGGGTGGTGAAGGAATTTGTGGGCGCATTTGGGTTAGTGTGAGGGAATCTCCATGACTTAGAAATTTTTGCTAACCTCCTCATAGCTTGTGGGCACAAATAGCATAGTGTGAAGGAATTTGCTCAAGCCTTGGGCGCATTTCACCCTATGAGGAGGAATTTTTATACTTAGCAATTTTATCAACTTTCTCTTGTGAGGGCGTATTTCTTGTATCTTCATGCCAATTTTTATCTATTAATTTCCAACGCCCTGGCCATGCCCTACCCTTCTATTTTTAGCAAATCTGGAGAAGTGTGGATCCTCATGCGTTTTTCATCTATTTTGAGCTGGAGCAGGCGTGGCTATGCCTCTACAGACTTTGCTACCCTGTTTATACCCTCTGTACACACTGGTATGCTATTTTTAGCCATTTGCTATTTTTAGCAAACCCTAAAATTGATTGATCTTTGTAGCTCCGTTTAACCTGGAATTCGCTCCACTGTATCTTGATGACCTAAGTGTCCTGTTCACACTTGCCTCTGGCACAAACGTGCTATTTATAGCCATGAAGCGACTTACTAAAAATAGTAAGTGCTCAGATTTCGTTCAAATTTTGCCAGTAGGCAGCCTGAAAGATGCTGACCATGGTGGTGTACCTTGTTTTGACAACTCTGTATTTCATTCCCCCTATTTTTAGGCATACAGTGGAAACCCTAATCTGACTTGCATGTACTCCAAACTGTTTCTGTTTGACTTGATTTATGTTGTCTGTCGTTTTGCTTGCTGAATTGAAGTGTCGGGGAGCTGTTGGAGTGAAACTGCTATATATAGTCAGTGTCCGGAAAGTGATCAATTTGATGTTGGATGAGTTTGCATGTCACAATGTCCGTGGGATCTCAAAAAACCTAAAAAAACCTAGAAAACTGGTCAACATGTGGGCATTGGCTAAAAATAGTAAGTCCCTGAAAAATGATCCATTTTGCTTGCATGTCACTTCACTGCAAAGCTCTCGCAAAACCCATAAGGAATATCCTGACATGCGTTAAAAAATTCTGCATGCAAACCCTAAAAATAGCCTTCGAAAGTTGTACCACTGAAAGTCATCATCTCGACTTGCATGCCACATCACTACGAAGGTCTTGAAAAACCCAGATACATTCTCCACTAATGCATTGGAAAATCATGTGTAAACCCTGAAAATGGCTCCTGAAGCTTGAACTGTTAAAAATAGCAAGTTGTCCGAATATGTTCAAATTTCTCGTGCAGGCACCCTGAAGTTACCTGGAAGTGTTGATGCAGTCAGAATCACAAAATCTTGAGGAAAATGCCTCATATTAGGTACTTACTAAAAATAGTAACTTGTCAGATTTCAGTAAAAATTCAGTGGGATCCTATCTTGAGCCTTTTGATTTTACTGCTACGCTTAGATTTTACTTTGATAACCTTATTTGACCTCAAACAAGCTTGAAGGATAGAAAACCCTAATTTCATAGACTTCACCAACATTTCAACCTGGGTCAAACGATGGGACATCCTCGGAAGGACAAAAGATCAGAGAGAGAGAACCACAGCCAAAAGATCAGAATGCAGCAAAATTTAGGGGGTCCCCATCTTGGATGGGGTGATGTGTGAAAAGGTCACAATAGGATCCAAATAGATCCCAACATACCTCAACATGCTTTTACAAGCCTCGCATGCAGTGCTAACACAAGGTCGGCCAACACCTGTGCTAAACACCATGAACATTAAGTACACGCTTCCTTAAATCAATCTGTAATTTCCGGACAACAAAATTCAGTTGAACATGATCTAGAATAATCTTCGAACTACTTGAGATTCATCAAACACTTCATCCAAGTTCGCATCATACAAATACTTCAACCTAGTACATCCGATAAACCTTATTCACACATTGACATATGAAACTCACACGGTATTGTACCAAATCAAGTGAAACCTTGAAATATGAAAGATACAAACATTATAAGAAACTTCCCAAATCTGCACAACCTGAAGCCAAACTGTGGAGAAATGCAGAGCAAATACATTTCTCTTAGGCCACAAAAAACTTCACTGAAAAATTGGTTCACATATTGCTGAAAATATATCGCATTGTACAAAGATCCAAAAACTCAAATTTTGATTATAGAAACCTCTAACAGCCATGAACAATATATCAGTTCCGCATAGGCATAGCCTCAACACAGAAGAAACGTGGAGCACAATACCAGAGCACACCCTAAACACTTGCATAACGTTGTTCATTTTGTTTATCAAATTTTCTCAAAAACACTTGGAAACCAAGTACCAGAGACATCATCTCAGCCCATTACACACATTCCAACTCATTTTCAGACACTGAAACAAAAAGATAGCTTCATGTACTCAAAACATTTCCTCAATATTTCAACTACACATGCACAACTTGCAACAACCTGTTTTCCTCCTTCTCACAAATTTCTCAATAGCCTCGACATCTTTATCATGCAACACCTTTTTAACACATAGTTGACATCAATGACAACAATAGTTAATAGAGTTCATGTTGACATCAATGACAACACCTTCATACTTGCAACAATAAGGTCCTTGTCCTTAGTTAGAGCTAATTGTTACCACATTTTTGACATTGATGATTTTTTTTATTTTTTTATTTTTTGTGTTCTTCAAATTGTATACACTAGTTAAGTCACTTTCTTGAAAGTCGTGTTGACATTCCAAGTCATCCATGTAAGTCCTTTGTTTAATGTTGATCTGATCAAGAGTCATTAATGGTCGATTTCTATCACAAGGGATTTAGATTTAGTTTTAGTCATTTAGAAGTGTCACAAAATTGTTTGATTTGAGCTGTAAATTCATGTTAGTTTTGTAATATGTGCAAGTTTTTTAAATTTTTTTATAGAATCATTATGGGTAGATGTGTGAAGCTTTAGTATAATTTCATGGTTTTATAGGACTATGTAATGTCCCCAATTCGGAGGCAGAGTAATTTAATTTAATTAATTAATTAAGTTGTCCAAAATAATGATATTTCATAAGGATGACTAGTTGATTATTTTAATTAAATTAAAAAGTGGTATTAAATTAATTATTTGTAAGGTTATTAAATAAATCAATATTGTAAAGTTACTTTATATTTAATTAATTTAATAAAGTGACTTGAATAAAATATTATATCATAAAGCCACTAAAAATAAAATGTCTTTTATCCCACATTGGCAAGAAAAAAGTGTGAGCTATCTTAGGAAAAGTATAAAAGGATCTTATGGGCTCATTTTTGGATATCCAGGAATTGATATGTGTTTTGAAGAATTTGTTTGGTGAAGGAGCCAGCTAAGGTTTCTGCCATTATTGGACCTTTGGGAACGGAACTCTTATTGGTTGAGCAACTTTGAGGCTGTGAAACTATTAGCTGAGATTGTTGCCAGTTGTGGGCTTCATTTCAGGAGTTCAACTTGTGCTTGTATTGCAAATTTTGTGGCCTTTGGCCAAATTTGGAAATAGAGCTTCCACATCAGCTTGTTGAAGCAACTTGGAATTTTATCTACAGCTACATTGGTAGAAGATTGGAGGTTTTGTATTGCTGTTTGGATTCAAGGGATATTTGCATAGTAGGGAATCGATTTATGCATTACTCTCAGTCATGGTACTTCAGATTTAGAGAACATCGATTTGCGTATCAGCTGAGAGATCATTGAAGGTCACACTTGCATCGATTGATTGCATTTGAGGAAGAAGTAGAGATCTGATATCAAGTTCCAGAAGTTTGATATATATATGCAGAGGTCTGATTTTTTATTACAGTCATCATAACAGCCATTAGAAGGCTGCAATTTTGTTCTTAGAGGCCTCTTCTTGCTACGATTTCATTGGAGACTTGGAGCGCTCCACTCTAGAAGGATAGACAATTATTTTTAGATGCAGGTTTGTGGTGTTATGGGCAGCAAATTAATTTATTCATCAGCAATTTATCCGGAACAGGGGCGGCTAAGAGAAGGATGCGATTTGAGCTAGGAAGGAGGTCATTTGGTTTGATATTTGTTGCAGTAACTTCCTCTTCATCAAGCGCTGCCATATCCAAGTTCCTCTTGTAACTCGTAGTTGATTGTATTGTCATTTAGTTATTTGATGTTGCTGCTGTAGGTGATTATCATAATCAGACTTTGGCATTTTATTACATATCTATTGTGAAGCTAAGAGTCTTGGCTATTGTTATCAGCATTGTATTGGAAATACATATCAATGAAGGAGTCATAAGTTGCATGCCATATGTTTGATGTAATGCTTATGTTGATTAGCTCCAGATTATCATTTGAGCATGGATGCCAAGTGTTTTTAAAATTGCTACTTGGCTGTGGGAGCACATTTCTTATGTAGATGTTCATGTATTTGCATTTCAAAGACGAAAGAATTGCATTATGATCTTAGATCATTGCCTAGACATTGTAGTGTTGATTTGCAAGCATTTATATTCATTTGAGACCATTGGAAGGCAAGCAAGCAAACTGAAAATACATAAACAGCTAGTAAAGAGATTGCATGAAAAGTATTTGACGATATTCCTTGAGACCTAAATCAGCAAACTAAGGTCAGATCTTGTAAGGAAAACATCGGTGGTTTCAAGAACTGTGAGCATTTCCATTTTGGTCAATCCTTCTCCTTTAGGTGAAAAATCTTGAAGTGTTAGAGGGCATTGATAACCAAGATCTTGTTTCGCATTTTTTGGTAACACTGACGATATTCCTTGAAGGCAAATTTAGGACTCAAGTAGCAAGGGATATTACAGTGGTATCAAAGCCATTGATCTGCCATCCTGTTAGGTAGATTGGACATTGAATCAGCTAGTTAACCATGGTTACTTCAAGTACTCAAAAGCAGTGGGACAAGAATATGGAAAATCTTAAACAAAGTTTGAAAGAGTTGGAAGAAATAAATGAATTGATTTTAGACCTTGCATACCTAGACAGAGTAGCACGGGTTATGGATTCCGTTTTTAAGAGGTCTACACCACAAAACAAAGAAGAGGAAGTGATTAGCATGTTTGAGGAGTATAGCACTCTTCCTCAACGTGTTAAGAAGAATTATTCCTTCAAGTGTTGCATAGACTTGCACTCGAGTCTTTGCCACAAAACTGAGCTTGCGAGGAAGCAATATCACACTATAGCTCATGAATTGTTTACATATGAAATGGATAGAGAATCTACACATAAGGTTGATACAACTCATCATGAAAATGATTTGGTACCTTCAAATTCCAATGAGGTATGCAGAAATTTATATGATGAATTTAATAGACATGCTGATTTGATTCAAGAAGACATCAGGACAGCTTTGGGTAATGATTTATCTACATCATTCTTTCAAGATATTCCCAAGAAGTTTCTGCTGTAGAGGCTAATTCTGATTTTCATTATAGCATTGATGAAACTTTGCATGAGCATGAGACAACAGTGTTTTCACATGCACAAAATGTTTCTATTGAGTTGTCATATGAAAGGACTCAAGAATTGGGTTCTAAGGGTGCATTGTGTGATATGGATTCATGTCATGATGAAGGAGACACTTTACAATGGCATGATGTCATTACTGATTTCTTTGAGGACATGGAGTAGCCCGAGTCCTCTTGTATTTGGACGTCCATTTAGGACACTAATGATTTGACAAATGGAATTGGTGATGACCTACTTACAAATCAGAATGAGAGCATGTAGGACTTTGAGGAAAAAGAATACTAGGCACAATTAGAGGCTTCTTCATGCGAGGTTGAAGCTAGACATACACCGCATGGTTTGCACAGTTTGAGGAACCAACTGAAGGTGAACGAGGATGGGATCGTGGCAGCTTTATCTCATCATGATAGGATGCATAAGATGATTGAAAATCACCTTTGGATGGTTCAGCTAGAGGGAAGACAAAGGGAAGTTGTAGCAGGGTCTTCTCATGACTCCTTATAGGAGATAAACAAAGGTATGGGAGTGATGAAGTCAAGTTACTTACACCTTCTTTCAGATCGTGACCACCTTCTTAACCTTGTTGGGATCTATTCAGATGCCCTGATGAGGAAAGAAGAGGAGATTGATAGTCTCTCTCTCGAGCTTGTGGATACTAAGGATTCTTTGGTGAGCACTCAATCGACATTATGGGATTCCAAGAGACATGTTAATGAGCTTGGCTAGATGTACATCATGTACAACAGAGTCTCATTCATCTATGGCAGTTAGGGCACAAGATGAGGTAAGAAACATGAGTGTTCACACTCAAGATATAGGTGCAGAGTCTTTTGTGTTGGATCCGCATGAGAAGACAATTGGTGATAATGACATAGACACATCAACAGATACCAGTGTCATGGGTGTATGAAGTTCACATGATTTTTTGGGTTTTCCTTTGGTGTAGTTAGGAGAGTCTCATCTCGATTGCATCATGAGGTGTGCTCATTAGTTCACTTTCAACCCACATGCACAGGATTTGACGATGACTTTGATGGCACAGAGAGGTGGGTGGAATAAGGAGTGTCCTAGTCAACTCTGGTATGACTTGTTTCCGACCTCAGATGGTGATTTTGAGTTTGGCAGGTCTTCTACTTTGTTCTCTCATGATGATTATCATTTGATTTAGGACTTGGAGACTTGTTGTGTTTTGGAGATGGGGGATATCAGAGTGACACAACGGAAAGCGATAGGTATTGGCTTTCCAACAGTGTGATTGCATCAGATTCACCATCATAGTTTAGGGATTGAGTTGATTCAGCAAGTTGTGCTAGTGCTGGTGTTACAGGAGTTGTTTAGTGATAGTAGGGACATTACATAGATCTTCCCTTGGGATCCAGGTGGGGGAGAGTTTTTCTTTGCAGTTGAGATTGCTTGGGGACAAGCAATTTTAGGAGGGGCAGATCGTAATGTCCCCAATTCGGAGGCAGAAGTAATTTAATTAAATTAATTAATTAAGTTGTCCAAAATAATGATATTTCATAAGGATGACTAATTGATTATTTTAATTAAATTAAAAAGTGGTATTAAATTAATTATTTATAAGGTTATTAAATAAATCAATATTATAAAGTAATCTTATATTTAATTTGTTGGCGTAATAATTAACACCTCTGGAGTATAAGTTAGTACGGACAACTAGGCACACTGCGTAATGAGTGCTCTTCAAATTAGGAGGGGAAGCTCCCCTTTTTGCTGATATGCATTCTAAAAGTAAACTATTCTAGGTCCTATCTTTTTGACTCAACTGGAAGAGGCACAAGGTTAAGAAAACCAAGGATGTTGTTGCTAAGGATTTTCTTTGGTTTCGCAGGTCTTTAACTACAACTAAAAACTAAAGGCTTTAAACTATCCAATCTCCTCAAGAAAATAGAGCATGAGGAAATGGAGCAGGAATGTTATTATACGATAAACTTCAGGTACAGACTCACAACGTGAAGGCAAGGTGGCACAACTATTTGCTTGACTGGGAAGAAGTTTATTAAAACAAACAAACATACGATAAATTGAGTACAACTTCACAACGTGAAGGCAAGGCAGCACAACTATTTGCTTGGCTGAATAGGTTTATTAACACACACAAATATACGATAAGCTTTATGTACAAACTCACAACATGAAGGCAAGGTGGCACAACAATTTTCTCATTTGAATAGGCTTATTAGAAACAAAACATAAGGTAAGCAACTAGGATAGTATATTACATAGACGAGACACGCGTACAATAACGACCAAACTAGCAACCCCATTTAACTAAGATAAGCATTCACCATAATAACTGCATGAAACCCAAGTGGCATAACAATTCATCATCATAATAAATACTCGTGAACAAATACAAAATAGGCAATATTACAGGCAAGGCGACATATCATATATTACTTTCTCATGCAAAAGTTATTTACAAATGAGCTGAAAGCTCTTATTTATAGACATTGAAGGTGTAGGCAACCTTAAAATCACCTTGAGTCAACTATAGTCTTGCAATGCATGCAAGATTTTATTGCTAAACCCTAATAAAGGAAACTATACAGTTAACTGGAAAGACACCATTAGTTAACCGGTACATTTAATCTAAATGGACAATGTGCAAGCATGCACGTTCTTATTGAAAGCAAGTTAACTGGAAAACTACCATCAGTTAACATAAATCCTAAATGAAACTCCAATTGAATATGGATGATTCCAAGATAGACATGTGTGAGATGTGGAACAATGAGCTAACTTAGAAAGAAGCTTCGAGTTAACTGCTGTGACTGAGGTCTATCCTGAAAGGTGGAAACTGAAGTCTACTGGCCGTGATCTCGAGCAATCAACCCATCAATGAGGTTGATGACTGCATCACCCTCTGGGGAACTGAAGCTCTGTCGAAGTATACTATGTCTTTGCAACATGTCTTCACCACCAGTAATTTGAAACTGAAATTCACCTCTGCTCCTGGTTGCCTCATCAAACAATGTTGACATAACTGCAAGTTGATTCATCTTACAGCCAATGGTCTCCCCACTGAAAATACCATGAATGAGTGCTTGTAGCTCTAACTGAACATCAACAAGCTCAACATAACCACCACCCACAAGCTGATACTTGCATGGTACTTGAGACATGAAGGTTCTCACGTAACGGACTGCACTAGTGACATGCTCTCTGCTCTCAGCCAACTCTGATGCGATTGTCTCCTCTATCTTTGCCTCGAAGATCAACTGTGTCCTCCAAGTGTAGATAGCTTCTTTATCCTTTGCATCAGTGATTGGTTCATATGCCATCCCCAAGTTAGCAATCAAAATCTCATCTCTAGGCCTACTAACTGCCAAGTCACGCTCCTCATCTTGGAGAAGTAGACGAAGTTCGCGTGCATTATACCGCAACTGATATAACTCTGTAAGCACAAAGCGGCCTCTAGTGACGAACTCCTCCCAATCGTCCAAATGCTTTCTGTATGTAACCAGGTGATCAAGCTGGCCCTATTTTGCTGGTGGCTTTAACATCGGCGAGAGTGAGGCAATAGCATTTCTTGTTCTGTGTACAAGACTAGAAATGTATTGACGAAGCTGTTGGATGTCAGCCTTGAGGGCTGCCTTGTCTTCTCCATCTTTCATTATCCTATCCCTTGCGCTATCTATTGCAACCTGTAGGAAATCAACCTTTGTCTGGTGGGTACTTCTACCAAGGTTGACTGTGATCACTTCGAAGTCTTGAACTTCAATCTTGTTTAGACTTTTATCCTCTGGGGGTATGCCAGTCTCAATGACAATTTCCTTACCTGCATTCCTCGCCATATGAACCTGTTTTTTGATCCTCTTGTCAGGCGCATCCTGGTAATCATGATCAAAATCCGAATGATCAAGCATATATGATGGTTGTCTCCTCTTCCTTGCCAGTTGACTCTCAAGCCAAGATGAATCTCGACTAATCCTACTGGAAGGGTCTGTACTAGTGATGAGAGGCTCTAACGAGAGAGAATGTGTAGAGGTGTTACTGAGAGGTGGTGTGTCCAAGTCCAAATCAATGTGAATTGGAACTGGAGACTGCTCAGGTGTAGGTGACGGTATGCGTGGCTGAACCTCAAACTGTGGCAAACTCTGAACTGTTTCTTTGACAGGCTCCATGTGTGTATCAGCAAGAAGTGCCTTTCCTTTTGAGTTATTAAGCACTGAAATCTTCTTAGGAGGGTTAGACCTTTTCTTTTGTTTGGGTTTAGATGAGGAAGGGAGTGAAACACCCACCGGTGGTGGCTCTGTTCTAGGCACGGCTACCCTCTTGGACTTCTTGCTTTCGAGGTAGAGCATACTATTCTGAATCACTCTGCTCGACCTTTCCTTTATTGATGAGAATTCCTTTGCGAACCAATCAACAATCGGTAGTGGTTGGATGTCAACCTGTTGAGGAAGTGCATCTCCCTCATCCTTTGATAAACCTCCCACATCTTCTGCCAAGAAGAAAAATATCTGCGGAAGAGAGAACCTACTGTAGCTGCGTCTGAGTACCTCAAAGTCATCATCACAGTTTACCCAATAATCCTCCATTGTAGGCTTATGATAAAGGCGACTACCAAGGCGAGCTGCATAATGACCCCAAGGATCATAGGTATGTGTGTCGACAAGGTACTTGAGTTTGCAATTTTCTAACTCCTGTCCCGCAGCTTTAGCATCAACTGCCGTCTTGCACCAATAGATTCCGAACTGCATTGTAAAGTTGGCAACCTGTTTACGCTTATGGCGCAAATGTTTATGAACATCATATAGTTGCCTCAAGAACTCCATGAATACTGTCTTATCCGAAGGATAGCATGGAAGCATTAGCTGGATTTCCTGTGTAGCCGTAGACGTGGATGTAAGTGTATGTAGGGAAGTGGATGAACTAATCTGCTCTGTAATGTCCCCATTTTTAGCACTGCACTTCTCAGTGATTGATGGCCTATCCCTGGGGTGCTGTCGGCTAGTCAGAGGCAGAATTAGGGTTTCCGACTGTTTGGTGGGTTCTCTTGAGGATTCAGGGTTCTGCTTGTTGGAGTTTGGGTGTTTGGATTCTGGATTCCTTCTGGGTTTTCAGAAAGCTTCGCAATGGTGGCGCATGCATTGCATTCTGAGCAACTTCTTGAATTTACTATTTTTAGTAAATTCTCTATTTAGCAGTGGTCTAGTCAGCACCAGCTCAATCAACTTTCCTTCACTTGGAGTTCATTGGGTGATCCTGATTTTTGGCTTAAGAGGTTCATTTTGGAGAAATAAGTTATTTAAAGTCAATAATGTTTTATTTTATAAAATAACCCCTTGTCCTAGTAATATGACTTTAAGTCATTTTAAAGAAGGGGACTTTGAGGGTTATTCTCTCATGAGGAACATATTGCGATTTTTCCTAAAGTTAATTGCTCAAATGGAATTGGACGCCAACTTGTGGAGAAAAGATAATTTTAAATTAAAGGAAAATTGCCTTTATGAAAAGGGATGCCATCTTGAAGGAAGACTTGGTCAAGTCAAAACCCTAAAAGCATCTTGTGGAGTGAGCGCACCTTCTAGAAGCATCTGGAAGTGTCTTCTCAAAATTATAAAAGGGAGCCTTGGGTCTTCATTTGATCATCTTATGTTTATGACATTGTTATGCTGCCGGAATGGCTTTGGGACTGCTTCGAGGAATGAAAGCCTCCTAGCCTTGGCTCAACTTCGTGCTTGAGAGATAGCACCTAGTGGAGAAGTTTGCTTATTGTTGAGAGTTTTTGTAGTGAGGTTTGCTTTGTAGCTGGAGTTTTATTTCTAGTTCAGATTTTGCATTTCTTATCATTTTTTTGGAGTTGCTGAAGTCAAGCTGAATCTGTAGTTTCACTCATAAATCCGAAAATAAAAATACGGTCGTTCTGGGTATTGATTCATTGAGTTTCCTTGATAGGGGCGACCCTTGTTGCAAAGATTCAGATTTTAATATTGAGTGTTTATTTTTTTAATGAAAAATCGCCTCTCTCTATTGGCCGTACCATTCTGGTCTGCCTGGCAAATGTTTAGAAAAAAGAATACTTCGATTTGTTAGCTGTTTCTTGGTCTAGTCCTCGTTGCCATCATTATAGCTTTCGTTTGCATCAGGTCTCATGTCATTCTGGCAAGTATTGAGTGAGTTGTGAGTATTTTGGTGAGTTCTAGGGTTGCTGATTGCTTCCTTTCAGTTGCTGGTCTGTTATATCAGTCATAGATAAATGCAGATTTGTGAGGGGTTTGAGTCCAGAGAGGTTTGTCAAGCATTGAGGAAGTCTTACAAATTATTGCAGCATTGAAGAACTTGGATTACTATGCTTTGGCAAGATTTCTAACATATTGTAAGCTGATTAGTAGTACTATCAGCAATTCTAATTCTACTCTTTCATTTACTGTATTTCCCACTGGATAAGTGGAAGAGGCTGGCTTGCCGCCTACTTTACATTCTGTAGTTGCTTTGTATTTTCGTATATCTCCGCCATATGGTCGCCTCATTTCCATTCTGGAATTGGGTAGCACATACTTGGTGTTGAGTTTACTTTCAGCATCTTAGTCGGTAGGGATCCTCTGACCATATGATCGTCCCCTTGGGCACATTCTTGGTTAGAGTTACTCTTCAGCATTTCTCCGCCATATGGTAGCTCCATTCCCACCCTGGGATTGAAAGCACATGCTTGGTGTTGAGTTTTACTTTCAGCAATGGTAGATCCTAGGGATCCTCTGACCATATGCCAGCCCATCTTCCTTAAGTGGTTTTAGGGCGCATCCTTGGTTAGAGTTCTTTATGCAACATTTGGTTTCAACTAACTTTAACGGGTGCATGTTGCATTGTAACTATGATCAAAATTTGAAAAAATTGGTTCGGGACATTTCATGCCCAATCTACCATCACTACTCTAGCAACCGCTGAGATACGAACATGCAATTCCCGGTCTAAGTTCCTTACTGTATATGTCAAGAAAGCCTCATGTACACGTTTGAAATGTCTTTCAGCCTTCGTGAACTCAAATTGATCATAGTGACGATAAAATTTATGTGTACTAAGTATGCCCACAATGTTCAACCCTCTAAACTGAACTGGATAGGCGATCAAGTATACGAGGTAAGAACACATGTGAAATTGGTGTGCAACTAGAAAACCGGTGATTTGCTCATGAAGAACGTCGTTGATGAAGGATGCCCAGTCATAATGCTCTTGTCTTGAGATAATCCTACCAATGATATAATACATCCAGGGCTGAAATATGTTTGCATCTGCATGACCTGAGACACGATTGAGAAGTGTAATCAGAATCGAGTATTCATCCTTGTATTCACCATGACCCACAATGTTCGACAACTTGTTCTTTTTTTGTTTTAACCATCTCTCTGCCATCTTACTTTGACACTTATCCATATCAACATTGAATGCTCGCTCACACTGGTTCATGGAAATAACTAGACTTCTTGGATGTTGAGCAATACCAAAACATCTCTCGACATCCAAGGGTTTAAGATTGCAAATAACCCGCCTATCTACTAACTATATTTCACGAGTAGTAGAATTGTAATGCTTAACAAAAGACATTACGAACTCTATGCAATGAACTGTGATAGGTATGTGTTGATGGGTGTTTTATGACCGCACCAACACAGAATAAAGTTTCCCAACGGATATTCTATCCTCTCATGAACAAAGTATTTTGCATGCTAATATTGCCAAAAAGATCATGCATTCAACTCCAAGGTTCCTTATGCAGTGGATAGTCTTAGTTGGTTTGATGTGATTTGCTGGTTATTTCAAGGGGACTTACACAATTGTTCGATCAAAAGAGAAGAATGTGCAGGACACGGATGATTTACCGATGATGCTCAGGTTTCCTAAGCTAACCGAGAACATATTAAAATTAAAAGGATAGGGATGAGAGATTCTATTGTCTACTTCTAAATGCGGGATGCGAAGATCAATTCTTGCAAGCTGAAACCAAGTTCTGCTTCACCTCACTTCGGACAACTTCTACAGAGCCGGTGCAATCTTCAAAGGATAATGAGAGATGTTCAAATCACAACTCAACATCCAGATACCGTCACAACGACGCATACCAACATCTGAACCATGGTTGAAGTTAAGTCCAAACTGTTCCAGTCGACCACGAAAAGCGAACTCATCATCAGTGAGCCCACTAGTGGTATGGATAACAAATCTCGCTCAAATTAAACAACGCATTCCACAACTACCAACTACTTGCATGAAATGAAATCTACTTTAAGGCTCTAAGTGAATTGGAAAGACGATGAAGCCTTGCTAGCTACTCACAACAAAAGACAAAATCACCAAGCAATGAGAATTCTTTATATTATGATAGTGTTCACAACAACTCCTTACAAAGCCTTCAAATGGAAAACTTTCTTTCCTCCTTAATCTAACCTATGCTAACTTCTATGCTCTACTCTCTACTCTCTAGTGTCTAATCTATATTTTCTAATTCTAATGAATTACAAATGCGGGGGGATGCCCCTTTTATAGCTAGCTCAGTCCAATGGACGACTCAAATTCAATTACAATGAAGGGCTCAGATTGAGCCACTTAAGCCCTAGTCAGGGTTCTGCCCTAAAAACCGCTACAGAGAGGAGTGGGGTAATAAATGAACCAAAGATTCTCCACTACTCTACATAAGCAATTAATGCACACTATCATCCAAAAGATTCTCATCTAGAAATGCGTTCCTACTGTTCTTCTTCTTGACTGCAAATTCGATGAATCTGGCCAACACAACTTCAACTTCTTGAACAGAGATGGCAAGCATGTTGTCAATCTAAAACTCCAAGACTGCGACCTCTTTCTCCCGTTTGATGATGATTTTCCTTTGTTCTGCCTGCCAATTTTGTTGCGTTAGGAGGAGGTAAGCATATGGATGATGCATAGGTGGTGGAGCAAAGATTTCTCCCGTTCAACCCTCCTATTGCTTTAATTCTTGGACGCATTTCTCTCTTGTAACTTTCATATTTCTCTAGCCCACTGCCTTGGGCACATTTAGCCTCTTTTGCATCACATTCTTAATGCCTTAGACAAATTTTCCCTGCCATTTCCCTTTGCCTTAGGAAGTTTTTCACCTAACCTCTTCTTCTTTACCTTGTTGCGTGCCTTCCTGAGTTGGGTGCATATTGGGTCCTTGTGGAAAGATCCCAACACTTAGCCGTTTCTTCCAACATCTCCCTTCATGGTTTGGGCACAAATGAGATATCATGGAAGAGTTTCAAACATGTAACTTTCTCTTTCTAAGGTTGTAATGTTGTCCCGGAGTACTTGCTCCATCACCCCATGTCATCATGCTTTGGTCTTGGTGCTCATCCTGCAAAACAAACAAAAAGAAGAGCATCAAAACACTTATAGAATAAATTCTCTTCACTTACCTAATTTCCATGTTCTGATTCCCAAGGTTTGGTTGATCTCTGGATCTGATAGAGTTCATCATTTTTCTCTAGCAAACTTTGCTTTCTTCGTAACTTTTCATCATGGGCGCATTTAACTTCTGTGTGCTAGGGCGCATATCATCTTGATGTTTTTATCTTCTTACCTTAGCAATTTCATTCACCTATCTTGCCCATCTTCCCTTAGGAGCTTGATGACTTAGACAAAATTCCACCCATCTCGAGCTTGAGCGCATTTGACCCCTTCTGCCTTCCTTTTTTATGCCTTAGAAAATTTACTGCCTTCCTTTTTTATGCCTTAGAAAATTTATCTCCCCTTAGAAAGTTTTATCTATCACAAGCCAGGCGTTCATTTAAAATCATAAGCCAAGACACTCCGTTTTCAAAATTTATTTCCCTTCAGAAAATAATCAAGGCCCTCTTAGACAAATATTTTTTTACTCTGTTGCTCAAGGGTGCACACGAAGGGGTTCTTTCAATTCTCCATGCCTTAGAAAAATAAATTCTCATCAACTTTACTTTGGGCGCACTTTACCCCTAGTGGCATTTTATTTTCCCTTAGAAATCCATTCAAAATCATCTTACACCTTGGGCGCCCATGAAGGGGGTCATTTAAATTTTCACTTTACCCCTTCGAAAATATTCCACTAATGTTTATTTCAACTTTTCTTACCTTGGGCGCATATCATAGTGTCAACCTTTATTTCATAGCATGGAAAAATTTCCCCATCAGCTTCTTATCTCTAGGCGAATTTCCTCCAGTGGCATTTTATTTTAATGCCTTAGAAAAATTCTAAAGTCTTTTATCTCCTTCTTACCTTGGGTGCATATGACCCCTTGAACTTTCATTCTCAATGCCTTAGAGATTTTTCAACTTGTCTCCTAGCTTACCTTGTCACCTCGGGTGCATTTCACCCCATGAGCTCCTATTTTACATGAGTTTAGAAAATTCCTATGTCACACTACTCCTTGGGCGCATCCAAGGGGGTGCCTTAACTTTGCATGACTTAGAAAATTTCTAAGTCCCTTCCTTCTTGAGGGTGCATTTGGAGTGTGCAACTTCCATTTCTCTTATACTTAAAAGATTTTCTCACCTCCTCTTTGCTTGAGGGCGCATTGGAAGGTGTGTACTTTCATTTTTCCTTCCTTAGCATTTGTTGAAGCCCTCATACTTCCTTGGGCGCATTTGGGACCCCTTGCTTCCTTTGTCTATGCCTTAGAAATTTCGTGATTAACTCACTCAAGTTGGGCGCATTTGAGGGTAGCTCCTTCCATTTTCTATACTTTAGAATTTTTTTTCTAGCTTTCCCACTTGCTTGGGCGCATTTCCACCCTTGAGCTTCCACTTTCTTGACTTAGAAAAATTTCTTGATGCCACCCTCCTCCTTGGGTGCATTTGAGGTCTTCTACTGCCAGTTTTCATGACTTAGAATGTTTTCACCAACTCCTTCTTAGATGGGCGCATTTGAGGTGGGGTGGTTCCATTTCACTTGCCTTAGAGGATTTTGTATCACTCACATGAGCTTGGGCGCATTTGAGGGTGCTTGCTTTTATTTTTCCATGCCTTAGGCGTTTTCTTCATTTGGAGTGTTGAGTAAACTTCTGGGAGTAATTGAATAGTTAGCCAATTTTGACTGGCATGCCCTTGGTTTCTATTTTTAGTAACCTCTTGATTTCTTGACCTCGGCAACTCTGTTTGACTTGAAATTTTCACCACGTGGTCCTCATCGCTTGGTGAACCTATTCACACTTGCCCCTCGTGCTGACTTGCTATTTATAGCCCCGTTCTGGAGTTGACTTACTATAAATAGTAAGTGCTCGGATCATGCTCAAATTCCACTAGTGGATTGCTTAAAGGATGCTGATCGCAATGGGATACATTAGTTTTCAAAGATTCTGGCTTTTTACCCCTCATTTTGAGTCCCGAAGCTGGAAACCCTAATCTGACTTGCATGTGGCTCAAATGACCTCCGTTTGACCCCGTTTATGTTGCATGTTGCTTTGTTCGTGATACTGAAGTGTCAGGTGGCTGTCGGAGCGATCTTGCTAAAAATAGCAAGTGTCTGAAAAAGTGATCAATTGAATGTTGGATGCATTTGCATGTCATATTGCTCGAGAGATCTCAAAAAACCCAGAAAAACCCAAAAAACTGGTTTGCATGCGAGTACTGGCTAAAAATAGTAAGTTACTGAAAATTGATCAACTCTGCTTGCATGTCACATTTTTGTGAAGCTCTCGAAAAACCCATAAAGAATATCCTGACATGCTTTGAAAAATCCTGCATGCAAACCCTCGAAATAGCCTCCGAAGCCAGAACTGCTAAAAATAGAATATTGTCCAAATCTGTTCAAATTCTGCGTGCAAGCACTTTGAAGTGCCCTGAATATGGTGAAGCAGTCAGAATTCCAAAATCCTGAGGAAAAGATCCCAAATTGAGTACTTACTAAAAATAGTAAGTTGTCAGAATTCAGTGAAAATTTAGTGGGATCCTGCCTGAAGCATCATGATTGTAGTACCAAGCTCAAATTTTATTTTGCCAACTTGATTTGACCTCCAATAAGCTTGAAGAATGAAAACCCTAATTCATCAAAACGCACTTTAGACTTAGCCAAAATTTCCAATTAGGTCAAATGATGGGACATCCCCGGAAGGATAGAAAGAACAGAGAGAGAGAGACACAAAACTACCCAAAAACCAAAGCCAAAAGACCAAAATGGAGCAAAAATTAGGGGGGTCCCCATCTGGAATGGGGTGATGTGTGAAAAGGTCACAACAGTATGGAAGCGGCCTCAAGTAACCCAGACTGCTAAATGTTCTGAAGTATTGAATCTCTTATCTTGATTGGATCTAACACTGCTTGTGGAAACACCTTATGTAGATTCGTATCAACAATTCCAATGAAGTCATGAGTTTAGACTGACTTGGTCTTGAATTCGAGCTGAGTGTACTGCATTCTGAAAAACTTGCCTATTGACTGTGAACATGGCTATATTCTGACAACTTCTTTGGAAAGCTAAAAATACCCTGTTGAAGCTAAAAATAGCTCGTCGAAGGGTAATTTTCATGGAAAATTCTGAGATATGGGTTTTGCTTAGAAAATGATTCTAAGACAACTCAAAATGTCAGAAATGTGAAAATTTGACTTCTACTTAACCATGCAAAGGAATTTCAGTTAAGAAAATTAGAGCATCAAGAATTGATGCTTTGAAACAAATTTTCCTGAAAAATTCAGGCACATGGGTTTTACTAAGGAAGCAATTCTGAATTGACCCAGATGATTTGTTTTGTCAAAAATTGCCAATTCTTCAAACATGCGAGAGAATTTAAGACAAGAAAATGGAAGAAATAGAGAAAAAGAAAGACGTTTTTTATGTTTTTTAATTATTATTTTTATTTTCTCCTTTTGCTAAAATCACCACTCTGTCTTTAATTTTGTTGATGAATCTAGATTTGTACCTGCAAAAGCATATTTTTGATGTGTTCAATCTTGATTGCTGATGAAAATTCGCCCAACTTTGAAGGAAATTCGTTTCTACTAAGCTGGATAAGTAAAAATGGATGCCATGCTTGCATAAATAGAGCAAAATCGTACCATAGAAGCGTGATTGAAAGATTAAAAACCTTGATTTTGAAAGAAATATTTTGATTGGACCCCCTCCAGCTAAACTGATACTGACTCGGAGATTAAAACAACAATAAAATATTCATTTGCTCTACCATGCGAATTTGAGACTTAGCATCAAAAAGGCGCCAATAATAGATTATTGAGCAAAATCGTCATTTAGTACCTTAGCATGCAAAACAAATATTAAATATTATTTTAATCAGCTAGTAAAAAGACGCACAACATCTAGATGCACCGACAAACTTCACTGATCTCAAAAATTCCTTATTTGACCCTTTAGGCGTCCATTTGCACGAGTTATTGAATTTTTTACTACCTCCTATTCTATAGCTGACTGCAAAGTTGCAGTTGGCCATGTTCAGTTTTGATTTCCGGGTGACTGAGTGAACTTGTGACTGAGGTGAGATATCCACTGCGAAGCCTGCGTAGCAAGAATGAAATGTCTGCTGGGAGCTGCAACTGCTAAAATCAACGTTGGACACCCCAAAAAATTAGGCACCTTTGATTAAATTGATACAAGGTCTCCAAACTTAATCCTTTCTTTGTTTTGCCATCTGACGCTTCGAATTGCCGCTGCTGGCAAACGGTGAACCCCATTGACTGAATGATAGATTCATTGCGTGACTAGAAGTATTTCGCATCCAACAATTGTATGTAAGGCAACTGAAAGTTGTATTAGGAACCCTAAAAACGAGGGCGCCCCTAGCCTGTGAAGGTGCAAACACCATTTTGACAAAAGTGTAACTTTCACTTGGACACCACACTTTAACCCCTAACATCGGGAGCTGGAGTGCTTCGATTTGCGCACCGTCTGTCTCTTTGCGTAGCTAGATCAACTTACAAGAGATGTCTCTGGAGGCGACGAAGCCAAAAAACTGCTTCTAAGACCTCAACAAGAAGGGCACCTTTTTCAAGGAGATGTGTATTTTCCATACTTGGCCATTTTTTGGTTGCTTTCACTTTTCAGCATTCCACATTGAGCTCACACATATGAGTGTTTGCCAAATCTTGAAGGCTGATGGTTGGACTCGTTGGATAGCTAGAGTAATTACGCACAAGTCTCATGAAGACTATGAATGCCAACAACCCCATCTAGCAAGCCTAAAAGCTGAGCGCCCTTGGCCTACAGAGGTACAGGTGTGTATTCGAACATTTCTCCACCCTTTGATTTACGTGTTCGGTAGAACCTTTGTCACGATCACTCCGAATGTCGGATCACCTCACAAATTGATGCGTTGCGAGGTTCAATTGGATTAGAAAAGAACTTAGGAAGACAACATCTGCAAATTCATTCATCTGAGGGGTCAAACTAAAGGGCGCCCTGTTGACGTGCTTTTTATGACAACGCTAGCACAGAATAAAATGTCCAACGGTCACTCTATTCTCTCTTGATCAAAGTATTCCGCATGCTAAGATTGCGTGAAAGTTCATGCGTTCAACTCCAAGGTTCCGTTTATCGCGAATAGACTCAGTTGGTTGATGTGTATATTCTGGTTATTTCAAGGGGACTTATGTAGTTGTTCAATCATAGTGAAGCAAATGAATGATTTTGACGATATTGCTCTGATGTCTGAGTCGATCGGGAAATACTGAATTAAAGGGAAAGGGATAGGAATCCTACAATCTATCTCTAAGGATGGAAGGCAAAACTAGCTTTAACAATCTCCAAACCAAACTTTGTATCGTCTCCCCTTCGGACAACTCTGACAAAGCTGATGCAATCTTCAAGGAATAGGTAGATATTCAGATTGAGATTCAACATGCACACCCCTTCACCACGAAGCAAGTGGACACACAAATCGCAACCGAAGTTAAGTGCTGAAATTCCAGTTGACCACGCAGGGCAGACTTACCGTCAGCAAGCCTGCTAGTGGTATGGATATAGGGAGATATGCTCAAACCAATGTTGCATTCCACAATTAACGCTACTTGCATGGAAACAAAATCTATTCTACTTTACTCTATTCGAATTGGAAAGACGAAAAGACCTCGTCAACTACCCACAACACAAAATGAAGTCACCAATCAATGAAATCTTTATATCATGAGAGTCTTACACAACAATCTTTTGCAAAAAACAACTTTCAAAGGGAAAGTCTTTCTTTCCTTTCCAACTAAGCTAACTCCTAGCTCTACTTTATCAATCTCTATCTCAGTCTAGCTCTGATCTATCTCTGATTCTGATTCTATCTAATGAATTACAAATGAGGGGGGGATACCCCTTTTATAATAAACCCAGTCCAGTGGACGGTTTAGATTTGATTAAAATGAAGGGCTCGGATTGAGCCACCCATGCCCTAATTAGGGTTTATGCCCTAAAAACCGCCACTGAGAGGAGTGGGGCAATGAATGTGCAGAATATTCTCCAGTCCTCTGCAGGTCCACTACCTGCAATCAATGCACATCGTCCTCCTGCAGCAGATCGTCATCCAGAAGAGCGTTTCCTTTCTCCTTCTCGCTGGCTGCAAATCTGGTGAACCTGGTTAATACTTCCTCAACTTCCTGATTGGAGATAGGAGGAATGTGATCCAACTGAAACTCTAAAACTGCAACTGTTTGCCCATGTCGGGCACATGATTTCTTCCAGGCAACAAGGGCATCCTGGGTGTTCTGTATGATACTGGAGAACGTGGCAGTGTTCTCGAAATCATCTTGAGTGAAGGTTTTCACCTCAGAGAAGAATGGCGTCAATCTGTCCTTTAGTCCATCTGCAGTTATCTCTTCAGAAGTCAACCTCCTGGCAAAGATTGCCTCCAATGTGTTGAGAACTCCATCCAAGATGTTCGTCATGGCCTTCCTGACCCTGACCGAATCTGCTTGTGATGCATCATAGAATCCCCGGCCTGTGACTACTGAAGAATACCATCTGGCAAAGTCGTATCTATCTCCCTGCTGGATAACACCTCCCTCAACCAAAGTGTGTTGAGGTATGCTCATCAAAGCTCCTAGACGGAGAACAACTCTCGTCTGATAGATGCGAGCCTCACCCCAAGCATGGTTAACTACCTCCACTCTAGCCATAATATCGGAAGCTTGCCCATAGGCATGTGCAAGATCTTCCATGAACTTTCTTGTCTCTGTACGCACACTGGCAACCCACGTGTCTGCCTGCTGTGCCATTCTCCTTAAATCTTCTAATCCACTGATTGACTCCCTGGAAAACTCAGCTGGGAGCTCGATTGCAGGATTTTCTTGCCCACAAGGAGGGGACAAGTGCTGCACGTAGCCAATCAGTGTCCGATGCTCTACCTTCAACCTCTTGTACTTGCTCTCAACATGGGACAATCTGTCCTTGAGTGCCCGATAGGAATTATCGCACTCCTCTACCACCTGTGCCCCAGTAGGGCGGCCTAGTTCCATGGTTGTCACAATATAGTTCTCAGGAACGGCCTCGTCTCTATCACATTCCTCCCATGGAATTGCCATATGCAAGGTTCGGGATCCATCCTCATCTGTGGATATTCTGGAAAACTTCCTAGCCTTCTTCTTCGTGGGAGGTGCATTGATCCTTTGCAGCAATTCCTCCATCTCGACTGCAGGATCAGTCTCATCCACAGGATCACGCCTCATCCTATCCCTCAGCCAGTCTGGCACCTCCTGTCGTGTGTCTGCTATGATGAAAGGCTGCTCTACCTCGGCCTCTACTTCATGGCCCTCGTTCCGACGAAGCTCATCATCATCTATGGGCTCAGTGTCTCTTGAGCTCTGGGCATCTCGATCGGAAGCAGCATCATCCTCGAGAGCTACCTCAATCTCATGCTGAAACTGAGTATCTGTGGCAGTGCCTTCATCGGTCTCCTGCCGGTTCTCCTGTTGATTATCCTCTTGGGGCATGTTGATGCTCTGGCCCACGGACTCCCTACGAAGTGACACCCTCCAACTCTGCTCAACATCATAATCAGGTCGCCAAACTCTTGCTTCAAGTCTTCGGAGATTATCTGTTTGGGCAACTTCGTACGAGTTGGTTTGGGCTTGATCATCCACCTAGTGTTTATCACATCAGCACACTGGTCTGTTGTGGATGAATACATTCTGTCAGCCCTGTCCTTCGTTTTGTAAATCTTTTTCTCGTGGGTGGGGATCCCGAATGCCTCTCCGATTGCTTGTGGTGTCAGGTTGGCCAGCAACTTGCCATTTGGCGCAATGATCGTCCTCTTCTCTGAATCGTAGTGGTGAGAGCATTCCATAATGAGCTCCGGGCACCGGATGGCTGGTGGAAAATTTGCAGCTGCATATAATCCACTTCTGACAATGGTATGTGAAGTCACTGATGGGCGATGGCCTCCAGTCCCCATTATCCTTCTTTTGAACGCCTCCAGGTTAAACGAGCCTAGGTTTGTGTCTGCCAGCCTGCCCAACTTTGATGTGAATTTTGATTCTGACAGGAAAGACTTGCTTAATTTCTTGATTACTGCCTGTTTGGACTCAGCGTGGACGTTCTTGCCTGCAGCTCTTTTGCTTGACTTGGCCATTCTGCAAAAAGGGTAAGATAGTCAACAAACAAGATTTTTTAAAATAAAATAATAACCATTATTGAGGGTGTCAGCAGATTTTTCTTTTAATTGACAAAGGCTGCAACACTTCTTGATGTTTTCAACTGCAAACCTCAACTATTGCCTGTTTACTTCAACGTTCTTAGAAGTTTCCTTTGGGTTACAACAACACAATGCCCAATACTTGGAAATGTTTGCCTGCAGCAATTTAATTTTAACAAATTTGAAACCTCCTCTTTGAAGTTCACACTTTTCCTTCTAACTTAGCAACTTTCAGCAACTTAAAACTTTCTTCTCAAGTCGCACTTCAGCATTCAGCAACTTCACTTTGACGAATTCGAACTTCGTCACAATTGCAGCAATTTAGGAACTCACTTCTCAGCAACTTGAAATTCTGACAAGGTAGGTCGCACTTCTCCAGCAAGTTTGTGACTTCAGCAACTCCAGTCCTCTAGCAACTTCACTTTGACAAATTCGAACCTCCTCACAATTGTAGCAATTTAGAAACTCTAGCTCTCCAAAAAAAATTCGAAATCCTCAATCTCCAGCTCCTCTCACAAATTCGAACTTCTTACTTTCAGCTCTTCAGCAACTTGTGAGAGAAAAAAATGAAGAGGACTTTAAAACTTATAGCTTGGTCGAATTCCTGCAGAGGCTAAGCTTAGCAAATATTTTGAATTCATTTCCCCTCTCTTTTCCAGTTGTAACACTTGTCGTCTGAAGCATCGGAATCTCAAACTTCTAGAATTGTGAATTCATCACCTCTGCACAGGCCTGCCTCGTTGCGTTTGATTTCTTAAAACATTAAATTGTTTACTTCTTTGAACAATTTCGAAAAGTTTGGCTAAGGCATTCTGGCAAAATTATCAAGTTCAAACTCTTTAGCGAAATTTCTCATCCATTTTAGTCGTTTGCCTTAGAGAAATTTTTCAATTTTGCCTTAGGAATTTTATTAAAATAGGTACCGGGCAAAATATCCATCGAAACGACGTGAGTGAGGCGTGGAGTAACTCTGAATCACTTCCGAATTGCAAACGTTTAATACCTAGAAGAAAAATCTTCCCGGAATCCCTTGTCTTCATGGGTATCCGAACGAAGGGGTACGTTTAATTTTTATTATTTTTTTTAAAAAAGGCTAATGTTTTCAATCTTGTCCTCCAGATGTCTTTCACTCCTGCAATTTCAATCTTCTCGGCCTTGGCAAATTATCTTGATTTTCCCTGAAGAATTTTATAACTCTGGAAATTTGGCACCATCCTCTAGGCGTATTCTTCATTTTCCCTTAAGAAAATGCCTTAGGAATTTTTTTGAAAATTAAAATTTTATCTCTAGAGGGCGCATTTGAACATGTCATGAGTTTCATTTTATTCCTTAGGCAATTCCACGCCTAGACTTTCTTTCTCATACTTAGCAATTTTTTCATTTCATTTTTCATAAATCCCCACTCACTAGGCGCGCTTCATATAATGAAGAGGAAAAGGAAAATAAAAGAAATCCTTGGTCTTTTTAAAAAAAAAAACACGCCCTCTTGACATTATTGCCCCTTTGGCGTATTTCACAAAGTGACCCCTCATCTCCTTCTAGCGCATTTAGCCTTGTGGACTTCCACCTCCAAGCGCATTTCATTCTGGTCAAGGAAAATCCACGCCTTTCAAGTGTCTCTTCACCTCCTTTAGGTGCATATGCCATGGAGAGGAGGAATTCCCACGCCTTTCAAGTGTCTTTTCACCTCCTTTAGGCGCATATGGGGGGGGTAGACTTCTATTTCATCCTTGAGCGCATTTCCTCATGTGAGATGGAAAACCCACGCCTAAGACATGACTCTTGACCTTCCTTGGGCGCATTGCTAGTGCTAGGAGGAAACTTCTTTGCCTTAGTGGATTTTTTGATGTGTTTTTGGTGACCTCTCAGCTTCTTTGGGCGCATTTGCTAGTGTGAGAGGGAAGTTTCTTTATCTTAGGCGCATATTGGCTTGTGAGGAGGAAAATGCTATGCCTTAGTGAATTTTTTCACATTTTTGGTGACCTTTCAGCTTCTTTAGGCGCATATAGCCCATGATACTTCCATCTTAGGCGCATATAGTATGAGGTCAAGGAATTCCGCCCTCTTTGAGTGACTCTTCAGCTCCTTTAGGCGCATTTTGCCTTGCTTAGGGAAATTCTCACACTTAGAGAATTTTTTGAATCTTTCCTTCCTCCTGGGCGCATATGAGAGTGTTTGCCTGTTAGCTATGTTTGTAAAATTTCCAACGCCCTTTATGCCCTAGCCTTCTATTTTTAGTAAATTCGGAGGAGTCAGGGTTCCTTTGCATTTCATCCTGTTCCGAGCTGGAAGTGGCGTGGCTGTGCCCTCGTTGACCTGTATCACCTCGTTTATACCTGATTTGGCACAGTACATGCCATTTTTAGCCATTTGCTATTTTTAGCAAACCCTAGAATTGACCAATTTTGTATCTCTGTTTGCTTTGAAATTTGTTCCACTTGTACTTGATGCTGTAAGAGACTCGTTCACACATTTTCCCTAACGAGGACGTGCTATTTTTAGCCATGAGGTGACTTGCTAAAAATAGTAAGTATTCAGATTGTGTTCAAATTTTACCAGTAGGTAGCCTGAAGGATGCTGATTCCGGTGGCGTGCTTCGTTCTGTCATTTCTGCATTTTGCTTCATCTATTTTTAGATGTGGCAGGGGAAACCCTAATCTGATCTGCATGTGCTCTGATTCGTTCCTGACTGTCCCTGATCGTGCCTGATCGCTGGACTGGAGTGGTGGGTAGCTGCTGGGATGATACTGCTATTTATAGTAAGTGTCTGGAAAGTGATCACCCGGATGTCGGACGAGTTTGCATGTCACAGTGCCCGTGGGATCTCAAAAAACCTAGAAAAACCTAGAAAACTGGTCAAAGTTTTGGCATTGGCTAAAAATAGTAAGTCCTCGAAAACTAACCCGATCCATTTGCATGTCATATCATTGCGAAGGTCTCGCAAAACCCACATGGAATATCTAGACATGCACTGAAAATTCTTGCATGCAAACCCTAAAAATAGCCTCGGGAGGCTGAACTCTGAAAGTCACCATCTCGGTTTGCATGTTACATCATCGCGAAGGTCTTGGAAAACCCAGATCAATTCCCCTGTCACTCACCGGAGAATTGCTCGTTTAAATCCTGAAAATAGCCTCTGAAGGCTTAACTGCTAAAAATAGCCAGTTGTCAGAATCCATTCAAATTTCGCGCGTAGGCATTCTGAAGCTGCCTGACTGTGGTGGAACTGACAGAATTCCAAATCTCGATAAAATAGTCCTAAATTGAATACTTACTAAAAATAGTAAGTTGCCGGAATACAGTGAAAATTTAGTGGGACCCTGTTGGAAGTTTTCTGACTGCTGTACTAAGATCGAATTTCAATTTTATAACTCAGTTTGACCTTTAATAAGCCTGACTGATGAAAACCCTAATTTCACAGACTTGAACAATACTTCAACCCAGGTCAAATGACGGGGCATCCCCGGAAGGACCAGAGATAGAGAGAGAGACGCACTGCCAAAAGACCGGAATGGAGCAAAAATTAGGGGTTCCCCATCTGGGATGGGGTGATGTGTGAAAAAGGTCACAACACGCCCCTGGGCTATAGGGGCGCATAAACTGTAAACTTGATAGCCTCTGTGACATGCATCCTCCTCCTACCATCAACTTCTAACCTCGATTGCCAGAGTTTTGCATTTCAGATGTCTTCGCTTGATAGCTCGTCGAAAAGTTGGGCTAATATTGAAGAGATTGACTCCATTTTCAAGCACATGCAACCAGATCTAAGCCTTCAAAAAGAAGGGCGCCCCTAGGCTACAGGGGCACAAATCTGCTGTTTGCTTAAAATCTTCATGTGTCTTTGCCTCCGTAAACATTTTTCTGGCCACTGAATTGACCTTGTAGGAGTATAATACTGCCGTGAAACACTTCTCCATCATAATATATTTTTCTCTGAGTCTAGGTTCAGGTTGTGATCTCTAGGTATTTGAAATATACCGAGCCAAATTTTTCAAATTTTCAATAACAGTAAGCAAAGCAACACACATCCGTTAGGGTTAGCATTTAAAACCAAAGGATGCTGAAATAACTCGACGTCAAGCATGTGCTTTCCAAACCGAGACGGAGTGGGAGCTACCATATGACGGAGATGTTAAAAATGCTGAATTAACTCGACGTCAAGAATGTGCTTTCCAAATCGAGATGGAATGGGAGCTACCATATGACGGAGATGCTAACTATGTTGAAAGTAAACTCAACACCAAGTATGTGCTACCAAATTCCAGAGTGGAAATGAGGTGACCATATGGCGGAGATATACGAAAATACAAAGCAACTACAAAATGTAAAGTAGGCGGCAAGCCAGCCTCTTCCACTTATCCAGTGGGAAATACAGTAAATGAAAGAGTAGAATTAGAATTGCTGATAGTACTACTAATCAGCTTACAATATGTTAGAAATCTTGCCAAAGCATAGTAATCCAAGTTCTTCAATGCTGCAACAATTTGTAAGACTTCCTCAATGCTTGACAAACCTCTCAGGACTCAAACCCCTCACAAATCTGCATTTATCTATGACTGATATAACAAACCAGCAACTGAAATGAAGCAATCAACAACCCTAGAACTGACCAAAATACTCACAACTCACTCAATACTTGCCAGAATGACATGAGACCTGATGCAAACGAAAGCTATAATGATGGCAATGAGGACTAGACCAAGAAACAGCTAACAAATCGAAGTATTCTTTTTTCTAAACATTTGCCAGGCAGACCAGAAAGGTATGGCCAATAGAGAGAGGCGATTTTGCTTTTAAAAAATAAACACTCAATATTAGAATCTGAAACTTTGCAAGAAGGGTCGCCCCTATCAAGGAAACTCAATGAATCAATACCCAGAACGACTGTATTTTTATTTTCAGATTTATGAGTGAAACTACAGATTCAGCTTGACTTCAGCAACTCCAAAAAAATGATAAGAAATGCAAAATCTGAACTACAATAAAAACTCCAGCTACAAAGCAAACCTCACTACAAAAACTCTCAACAATAAGAAAACTTCTCCACTAGGTGCTATCTCTCAAGCACGAAGTCGAGCCAAGGCTAGGAGGCTTTCATTCCTCGAAGCAGTCCCAAAGCCATTCCGGCAGCATAACAATGTCATAAACATAAGATCATAAATGAAGAGCAACTGCCTCCTTATATAGACTTGAGAAGGTTCTCTAGAAACTTCTAGAAGATGCGCCCTAATTCCATAAGATGCTTTTAGGGTTTTGACTTGACCAAGTCTTCCTTCAAGATGGCGTCCCTTTTCATAAAGGCAATTTTCCTTTAATTTAAAATTATCTTTTCTCCAAAAGTTGGCATCCAATTCCACTTGAGCAATTAATTTTAGGAAAAATCGCAATATGTTCCTCATGAGAGAATAACCCTCAAAGTCCCCTTCTTTAAAATGACTTAAAGTCATATTACTAGGACAAGGGGTTATTTTATAAAATAAAACATTATTGACTTTAAATAACTTATTTCTCCAAAATGAACCTCTTAAGCCAAAAATCATGATCACCCAATGAACTGCAAGTGAAGGAAAGTTGATTGAGCTGACGCCGACTGAACCACTGCTAAAAATAGAATTTACTAAAAATAGTAAATTCCTGAAGGTGCTCAGAATGCCAAGAAAAACATACCACTGCGAAGCTTTCTGAAAACCCAGAAGGAAACCAGAATCCAAACACCCAAACTCCAACAAGCAGAACCCTGAATCCTCAAGAGAACCCACCAAAGAATCGGAAACCCTAATTCTACCTCTGACTAGCCGACAGCACCCCGGGGATAGGCCATCGATCACTGAGAAGTGCAGTGCTAGAAATGGGGACATTACAGTATTGACCAACTGCTGTTGTCGATTGACATGACACTGACCAACGTCCACATTTGACTTGCCCAAAAACTACATTTTGAGATCATTTTAACAAAGTTTAGACCTTTTAAGCAAAATTCCTTAATGAAGCAAAAATTTTGGTTTGGGTACAACATAATTAATTTAATAAAGTGACTTAAATAAAATATTATATCATAAAGTCACTAAAAATAAAATATATCTTTTATCCCACATTGGCAAGAAAAGTGTGTGAGCTCTCCCAAAAAAAGTATAAAAGGATCTTATGGGATCATTTTTGGATATCCAGGAATTGATATGTGTTTTGAAGAATTTTTTTGGTGAAGGAGCCAGCTAGGGTTTCTACTATTATTGGATCTTTGGTGTTACACCCTGATTGTATAGCTACTATTGCGTAGGGCAATTGAGTGTAATGTTTGAATCCTTGTGATGAATAAAACATGTTTTTGTTATCAAAATGAATAAGTTCTATTTAAATGATTGTCTTATTTGATTGATACTTCTATTGGTGTTATCATTGATGAATATTGCATGCATAGTATTGAATTGAGAATATTCTAACTTAAGACGTTTTGTATACTGTTGATGTTGTGAACAAGTAACTACCGAGATTATATGTCTATGGATGCAGGAACAGGAAGTATTCCTCCGGGCGGAGGGGAGACATCACTCGGGAGAGGGGCTTGGTCGAGTAACCGGTAAAGTTGATCAAGTTGAGCATACACACACTTCACTAAGGGTTTTGGGAACTGAGTCAGATTGAGTTGTTTTGATAAGTCATCCTTAGGCTTAGGAGTTTTGGATTAAATTCTTTATGAGTAGGTTACTTATTGACTGACTTACTGTTCTGTGAACCTGGAATGTGAAATGTGAACTGATGGGTATGGTATAGATATATTTAAGTGTAAATATGGATATGTTTATAAATATATTTAATATAAACAATATTATAGTTTTACCAATAATAAAATATATTGATTTATCTATAGTAATATTTAAATATTATATAGATATATACATAGATATATACATATATTTAAATAAGGTAAAATAAAACTATAATAGTTTATATTTAATATAATGCAAAATGTATATATAACATTTTAATTTATATTTTTAAAATGACTTTGCCTTGGAAATAATTAAAATTGACTTATATAGTCATTTGGTAATAAAATGCATTTACCATGAGTAATAAAAGTATTTCGATTTCCATAGACTTTTGGAGAAATACGTTGGAAACATTATGGGAAATTTAAATGATAAAGACTATAGTCTTTCTAAAAGATTTAAATCTTAAAGCATTTTAAAAACCTTGGTTTAAATGAAAATCGCGAAATTCCTTCACACTGGAAAATATGCGAACTGTGTAAAGGCTAAAACAATGAAAATGGTGAAGGGAAGAACCCGCGCTAAACTCTCACGCCTTGGACCTGGTCGCCACCATGCTGGAAACGCGTGGGTGAAATAGGGCCAGTTGGCTGCATTTATTGCATTGACATTTTCGACTGTAATTAACCCGCCATTATTCATGCATTGCGCCATTTTTGGGAGACGCCTGTAGGTGTCAATTTCCTTTGAAAGTTTGAATCATTCTTTGAACTGCTGGAGGTCGAATCACCTTCTCAAAGGCTGAGTAAGTATGGAAAATTCGCCACATTTCAGTTTGAAATATTCAAATAGTAGTTCTGTCAATTTACATGCCTGCATGAGTGGAAATTGTTTGGCTGAGGGCTCTATAAATAGCCGCCCAGTTCATTCAGCAAAACACACTTTTGCAATTCCGAATATACTTTAGAAAGAGCCGCATTTTACCTTGCTGCATTCACACGAAATTCCTTTCTGATCTGCTGAAAGCGAATTCCCTTTGTTGAGAGCCATTTCTTGTCAAATCTGTAGAAACATTTTGTGAGTAGTCTTTTAATTCTGTAGAAGCATTTTGTGGACAATCTTTTATTGCTGTGGAAAGCAATTATAAGATAATCATACTCTTTCATTACTGTATGCATTGGTTGAAAGCCTTAGTGTGTCATTGCTGAATAAGCATTGTTTGAGAGGAGTGCCACTGACAAAGAAGGAGAAGTAGCTGCTGTCTGGAATCGTCTACAGCCAGGAAACATGCATGAGAAAATGTCTTTTAATACTTCTGTCATTTGAATTGAAATGAGTTTACTTTCTTAGATTATGCTTTGCATTGTGTTTCAAGTAGGAAAGAAAAGTGTTAGAAAGATTCTGTTTTCCATAGAATAATGTTAAATGGAATAGCCTGAATTCATAGGGAAGTTTGTTGAATGAAAGAACTTGTTTTATAGTAAAAACATGTTAAATTGGGAATAGCTCAATTCCATTAGAAAGGCTTATTAAATTAGGCATAGCTCATTTTATAGTGAAAGGACTTCAAGGAATAGTTTACTTATTTTTCATAAAAAGGAAAGGGAAGGATTTTTTTTATGCATTTTAAATGAATATTGCATGTTGTGTATGATCTCCGTATATGGAGAATAAGGGTAAACTAGTTACTATATTCTAGGAACGAAATAAGGACAGAGGTCAAGTATATTCAAGCGGCTTAGAGTTTTAGATTAACTGAGATAGGCTAAGGAACTCCTAGGATAAAGATTTCCGTAACAGGAGAGAAAGAATGAATTACTTGTCAAGCTGGATTATTTCTAGTAAGATAGAATGTCGTAGGTTGGTTTGGGATGATTGAAGATCCAGTGAAGGACTTGAACCTATATTTGTTGTCTAGGATTAGATTGGAGTAGGATAGTCTGGGATGATTGACAATCCAGTGAAGGACTTAGCCTACGCGTAGTGTAAGATAGCTTTAAGTCAAATCAGCCCTGAGTAGTGTATATGATAGATGACCTTTATTTGAAGTACTGAATGAGAATACTTTGGCCAAAGTAGTGGAAGGTACGACATCCACTTAGAAGTGAGATAGTCAAGACTACACTGTCAGTTCATTGTGATCCATCATGCTAGTTCGGGATTGTGAAATAGCAAGTTCTAGATGTATAAGACACATCACTATGCTCAGTTGGGTTGTCGCAGCCGGTTACTTTACCAATCTCTCCGTTCGAAGGGAGGGCCATCTATCGAAAGATAAATGTGCGGGGGACCGCATTAACAGTCCGTGGTTGGCGGAAAAGCGCCTGAGTGATGTTTCTCCTCCACAACAGGTGACAGATACACCAAGATTTGAAAGGAAGGGAACCTGGACCATCTTACTACTATTTGTGCAAAAAGCTTATGAGCTATGTATGTAATTGTTTTACTTTTGTACTCTGATTTATATTTACAATGAAAATGGAATTCATGTGGAAATATATATACTGTAACTTGCATGTATTTATCAATAAAGAAAGGAAGAATTTTATTGCAATGTCTTTGTTACTTGTTACATTTATATGTTTGAAGTGAAATGTTAGAAATTTTTTAATTACCCAGTTTGGGGGTTGTTACATTTGGGAATGAAACTCTCATTGGTTGAGCAACTTTGAGGCTGTGAAACTATCAGCTGAGATTGTTGCCAGTTGTGGGCTTCATTTCAGGAGTTCAACTTGTGCTTGTATTGCAAAATTTATGGCCTTTGGCCAAATTTGGAGATAGAGGTTCCACATCAGCTTGTTGAAGCAACTTGGAATTTTATCTACAGCTGCATTGGTAGAAGGTTGGAGGTTTTGTATTGCTGTTTGGATTCAAGGGTGATTTGCATAGTAGGGAATCAATTTATGCATTACTCTCAGTTATGGTACTTCAGATTTAGAGACCATCGATTTGCATATCAGTTGAGAGATCATTGGAGGTCACACTTGCATCGATTGATTGCATTTGGGGAAGAAGTAGAGATCTGATATCAAGTTCCAAAAGTCTGATATATATTTGCAGAGGTCTGATATTTTATTACAGTCATCAGAGCAGCCATTGGAAGGCCACAATTTTGTTCTTAGAGGCCTCTTCTTGCTACGATTTCATTGGAGACTTGGAGCGCTCCACTCTAGAAGGATAGACAATTATTTTTAGATGCAGGTTCGTGGTGTTATGGGCAGCAAATTAATTTATTCATCAGCAATTAATCCAGAACAGGGGCGGCTAAGAGAAGGCTGCGATTTGAGCTAGGAAGGAGGTCATTTGGTTTGATATTTGTTGCAATAACTTCCTCTTCATCAAGCGCTGCCATATCCAGGTTCCTCTTGTAATTCGTAGTTGATTGTATTGTCATTTAGTTATTTGATGTTGCTGCTGTAGGTGATTATCATAATCAGACTTTGGCATTTTATTGCATATCTATTGTGAAACCAAGAGTCTTGGCTATTGTTATCAGCATTGTATTGGAAAGACATATCAATGAAGGAGTCATAAGTTGCATGCCATATGTTTGATGTAATGCTTATGTTGATTAGCTCTAGATTATCATTTGAGTATGCATGCCAAGTGTTTGTAAAATTGCTACTTGGCTGTAGGAGCACATTTCTTATGTAGATGTTCATGTATTTGCATTTCAAAGACGAAAGAATTGCATTATGATCTTAGATCATTGCCTAGACATTGTAGTGTTGATTTGCAAGCATTTATATTCATTTGAGACCATTGGAAGGCAAGCAAGCAAACTGAAAATACATAAACAGCTAGTAAAGAGATTGCATGAAAAGTATTTGACGATATTCCTTGAGACCTAAATCAGCAAACTAAGGTCAGATCTTGTAAGGAAAACATCGGTGGTTTCAAGAAGTGTGAGGATTGCCATTTTGGTCAATCCTTGTCCTTTAGATGAAAAATCCTAAAGTATTAGAGGGCATTAGTAACCAATATCTTGTTTCACATTTTTTTGTAATATTGACGATATTCCTTGAAGGCAAATTTAGGACTGAAGTAGCGATGGATATTACAGTTTATGGTTTCATGAATTTTCTTCCTCATAGTTTGTAGTCTTGCAAAGTTAAAAGAATGCTCAAAATTTTGGGATGTTTTTGTGGTGTGAATGTTTATTTTGGAGCACCTTTGCAGTTGTAGTTGTGTTTGAAATGTTGTCATTGATGTCAAAGGCATATAAGAGATTGTTAGAATCACGTCATTGATGTCAAGGGAATAAAGACAATGTTATAAACAAAGTTAAGTCATTGATGCTATGAAAGAATGCTGTCACAAAGAAGCGATTGGTGTCAAAGGTATATTGATAGAAAGATTGTTAATGGATGAAAGAGTTTTCATCATTATCATTGATCTCAAATGGGATCTATGTCAAAGGACATCAAGGATAGTACAATGATCAAATTAAGAAGGATCAACAATGAGAGAAGTCAGCAGAAGGAAGATATATGAGAGATAGCAAATGTGCTATGTGCAAAGGAGAAACTCTATTGGCAAAGACACATCTATTTATTTATAAATTATGCATTGTACATGGTGCTGTGAGGGAAGCTTCATAAATATATAGATGCAACATATTAATATCTGAGTTTTAGAATGTATTGGATCTTATGCAAAGAAATGAAGCTTTGATGTTTAGGGATAAACAGATTTAAAGAAGACAACAAACAGCGTATGAATAAATCAATTCAAAAATCTGAAGGTAAAGATCATAAGCTAAATTGATTTGTTAAAGAACAGTTAAGTAATCAAAATGCTAACTAAATGATATGAAAAGCAACGATTTAGTGTTTTGTTGGCATAAAAACTAACACCTCTGGAGTGTAAGTTTGTACGAACAGCTATGCACACTACGTAATGAGTGCTCTTCAAACTAGGAGGGGAAGCTCCCTCGTTGTGCCGGAATGCATGGAATGGAAAAGTAAACTAGTATCCTATCTTTTTGTTCTCAGCTGGTAGAGGCACAAGGTTAAGAAAACCTAGATCGTTGCAGCTAAGTATTTTCTGGTTTCGTAGATCAGCTAACTACAACGAAGCTAACTTCTTTAAATCTATCCAGTTTCCTCAAGAAACAGAGCATGAGGAAATGGAGTGGGAATATATTAGACGATAAATTCAGGTGCGGGCTCACAACATGAAGGTAGGGGAGGCACAACTATTTGCTTATCCGGGAAGAAGCTTATTTAAAACAAACGAATAAACGGTAATCCTGGTACAACTTCACAACATGAAGGCAAGGTAGGCGCAACTATCTGCTTGGCTGAATGAGTCTACTATCATACACATCAAACGATAAGTTTTAAGTACAGTTTCACAACATGAAGGCAAGGTGGGCACAACTATTTGCTCTTCTGAATAGGCTCATGATAAACAAAACACAAGGTAAGCAACTGGGATAGTATATTGTATAGACGAAACACGCATGCAATAACGATCAAACCAGCAACCCCATTTAACTGAGATTGAATAAACACCATGACAATAACATGAAAGCAAGGTAGGCGTAGCAATTTATTATAACAACAATCACTCTTGAACAAATATAGTAATAGCAATACTACAGGCAAGGTAGGCGCAACGTGTATGCTATCAAGCAAAAGTTAAATTACAAATGAGCTAAATGCTCTTATTTATAGACTTTCAAGGTGTAGGCAACCCTAAAATCACCTTGAGTCAACTACAGTCTTGCAAGACATGCAAGATCTGATTCCTAAACCCTAATTGAATGAAACTATACAGTTAACTGGGAAACTATCATCAGTTAACTGAAACATTTAATCTAAATGGACAAGGTGCAACATGCATGTCCTTATTGAAAGCAAGTCAACTGGAATGCTATCATCAGTCAACTGAAAAATCTAATCTATGCTCCAAGTGTATGTAGATGTTTCCAAGAAAGACATGGCATGCAATGTGTAACTACCAGTTAACTCGAAAAGAAGCCTCGAGTTTAACTCTTATGTCTAATGTCTATCTTGGAAAAGGTATGACGCCTTGAACTGAAGTTTACTGGCCCTGATCTCTGGCAAGTAACCCCTCCACGAAGTTAGTGACTGCATCACCATCTAGAGGTCATCACATGTCTTAACTGTCAATTCATTGCTTGTCGGCAACTCAAGCAAACCTGGAAACCTCTTGGCACTTCACTGACTGGTAACTCTGGCGGCTTTGCGATTGAAGTGATGGCCACTGTTTCTTCTACAACTTGACGCTTCTCACGTTTTTGACGCTTTTCTCTATGGAAGAGTGTTGCATGATGAAACCACAAAGTTTGATTGCAAACACTTTGGTTGTGAGAAATGCAAATGAACTTGCTGTACACGCAAAAACCCAATGGTATCAACCCTCTAAACTGGCCTTGGAAGACAATCAGCTATACGAGGCATGAAACAATGTGAACTTGAGTGACTACGCCTGTCAACCTTTCAGATGTGCTTGATACAAATTGATGTCAGCTTTTCTGATGAAATCATGAATTAAGACTGACTTGGTCTTGAACTCGTTCTGCGTGAACTACATCCTGAAAAACTCGCCTGTTGACTGTGAACACGGCTATATTCTGACAACTTTTCCAGGAAAGCCAAAACTAGTTGCTGAGGCTAAAAATAGCTTGTTGGATGAGAATTTTTACGAAAAAATTTGAGATATGGGTTTTGTCCAGAAAGTGATTCTAAGACAACCTAGAATGTCAGAAATGTAAAAATTTGACCTTTACTCAGCCATGCAAAATAATTTCGGTTGAGAAAATTAAAGCTTTGAGAATAGATATTCTGAAACAAATTTTCCTGAAAAATTTTGGCATATGGGTTTTGCTGAGAAAGCTCTTCTGAATCAACCCAAATACTTTGTTTCACCAAAATTTGCCAACACTTCGAACATGTGAGAGAATTTAAGACGAGAAGATGGAAGAAATATAGAAGAGAAAAAGATGTTTTTTTATTATTTTAATTGGTTTTATGCCTTCTTTCAAAATCGCCACTCTGTCTTGAATCTGATGCTGAATTTGGACTTGAACCTGCAAAAAATTTTACCTATCGCCTTCGAGCTTGATTCTCTGATGAAAATTCACTAATCTCTTTGAGAAAATTTGAACTTTCAAAGCCGTGTGAATGAGAAAAGACGCCATGCTTGGTTAAATAGATAAATTCGTACCATCATGCATGCATGCTGAAACCCTAATTGTGAAGAAGGAATTCGATTGGCCTCTTACCCGCTGAACTGCCACTGTCTCAGAGTCTTAGACTAAAAATAATATTTTAATTTCAAAACATGCAAAGAGCTAAAAGTGGCGCCAATATTTATCTTTGAAGAAATTCGTCACTTTTAATGCTCTGCATGCGAAAAATATTTTTTAATCATTTTGCCAAAAATAGCCTCTTGTTGTGCTCAACACACTTCACTGATTCTGAAAAGTCAAATTTTGATCTTTTAGGCATCCATTTGCAAGAGTTATGAGATTTTTGAGAATCTCCTATTTTATAGCTGACTACGAAATTACATCTGTCCATGTTCAACTTTGATTTCCAGATGATTGAATGATCCTGCGATCGTTCTGAGATATCCACTGCGAAGCCTACATGACAAGGATGAAATGTTTGCTGGGAGCAACAACTGCTAAAATCATCATCTGACACCTTAGAAAATTAGGCGCCTTTGATTAAATTGATGCATTGATTCCAGACTTAGCCATTTCTCCGTATTGCCTTCTGATGCTTCAAACTGCTATTGACGATGAATGATGAGCCCTGCTAACTGAATACTAGATTCATTGAGTGACTGGAAGTATTGTGCCTCCAATGACTGCATGTGAGGTATCTGCAAATTGTATCAAGAACCCCAAAAAGATGGGCGCCCCTATTCTGTGAAGATGCAAACACCATTTTGTCAAAAGTGTTACTTTCATCCAAGCACCATACTTTGACCCTTGATACCGGGAGCTGGAATGCTCCGATTCACGTGCCGCTTGTCTCTCTGTATAATTTGGTCAACTTGCAAGAGATGTTCTTGGAGAAGACGAAGCAAAAAAACTACTTCTAAGGCCCTTAAAAGAGAATCGCCTTTTTCAAAGAAAATTCTAGCCTTATACTTAGTCTTTTTTCGAACTATCTTCAACCACTTCCACTTTACAGCTTTGTCACCTTGATCTCGCACATACGAGCACTCGCCAAATCCCGGACGCTGTTGGCTGGACTCGTTGAATGGCTGGAGTAATTGCACACAAGTCTTGTGAAGACTGCAATTGCAAATAACCCCATCTGGAAGGCCTAAAGGTTGGGCACCCCTAGCCTACAGATGTGTAGCTTTGTGTAGCTATGCTTCACCATCCTTTGTTTTACGTGCTCGGTTGAACCTCTGTCATGATCTCTCAGAATACCGAATCGTCTTGTGAACTGCTGTGTTGCAAAGCTGAACTAAATTGGAAAAGGTCTCAGGAAGACCCTATCAACAAACTCATCCATTTGACAAGTCATATTCAAGGGCGCCCTTGGGCTACAGGGGCGCTCAAATCATGCTTTAGCAATCTCTGATCACATGTATCCCGCCTGCAGTTTCTAGTTTTGGCGCTGATAACCGGAGTTCTGTATTGGATACGCTTCCGCTTGACAGCTCGTTGAAAAGCCAAACTAATTCTGCAAAGATTGAATCCATTAGCAAACACATGCATCCAGATCTGGGCCTTCAAAAAGAAGGGTGCCCTTGGGCTACAGGGGAGCGGATCTGCATTTTTGGGTTGTCTCCATGACGAAAACACCCTTCGTAGTCTCTGCTTCTGCCTTCGTTTGCTGGAGTTCTGCAACTCGGATGATCTTGCTCCATGGCTAGTCGGAAAGCTGATTGAAAACATAAAACAATGAATGTATTCTCCATCCAAAACAATCAAATCTTGACCTTCAAATGGGGCACCCTTGGGCTACAGGGGAGCGGATTTGCTCTGAATTTATTGATTTTCACCATTTTGTGCTTTACAAACACCGTATCCGCTATTGAGTTTGACCATGTCGAAGTGCTGTGACTGCCGAGGTATGTGTATGACTATACTTCATCATTTTCATATGTACGAACACTGTAAAGTTGATTTGCACGTTGATTGCACAAGTGTCTACTACGTTACATAATGAAAAAGTTTCCAGACTTAGAATATTTTAGCACTTTTTGCCAATTTGAAAATCCCCTCCGTCAAAAAGCATCTTTCTCAGCATCTTTCACCATAGAATATTATGCTTTGAGTTTCAGGCTTAGATATTGATACCTGGTACTGGCCAACTGCCATTGACAACCTCGAAGGTCCTAACTTTTCTCCTGAAAATTTTCTAACTACCCACCAGCTTTAAACTGACTTTTAACTGAAACTGACTTCACCACTGTGATCGTGATGTGAAATAAGCCAATCAAAATTAATTTCAGCCAATACTTTATTTGCCCAAAAACTGAGTTTTGACCCCATATTTACAAGATTTAGACCATTTTAAGCAAAATGCCTTAATGAAGCAAAAAATTTGGTTTGGGTACAACATGTTTGAGAAATTGCTAAATGATACGATTTACTCTTGAGAAGATGCGATTCTGTTTTTGACAAGATACGTCTCATTCATGGAATGATGCGATTTCTTATAGAAACGTCTTCAACATAAAAGGTGTGATTAGCAAATAAAGACAATGTTTTCTATAAGAAAAGTATGATCTTACATGGACTATGATCAATATATTAAGAAAAGCAACTATTCATTACTAAGGCAACCACTCAGAATTATTAAAGAAAATAAGCAATAATTAAATAATAAAGGTGGCATTGAAAGCAGTTGGGAAATGATTTGGTTAAAGAAATAATTACATATCTCAGTGATTGGATTTATTAATTAAAAGACACATCTATATAAATAGGTATTTACTTTCAAATAGACACATCTCTTGTCAAATTGAAGTGGTATAAATAGAAGGTAAAGCAGGACTAGAGGAGAGTAGTTGTGGGTGGAATAAGAGTTTATATCAGACTAACACCTGCAGATAAAAGGAAGATCATCAAAGAAAGATCGAAGGCAGATTTGTAAGAAGAGTTTATGGCAGAATTGTAAGAAAAGTATATGGAGATATAAAAGAGAATATATGCAAATTTGTGGTGTGAAAGACATAGAAGAATATCATAGACACCAAACAAATGGAAAGCAAAGTTTAAGAAGATCATTTGCAGATTTGTTAGTGAAAAGACATGATTGTTTAAATGGTTGTATAATGTATCCATATCAAGGGGTTGCATCCATTCATAGAATCACTAAAGACATAAAAGCAAGTGGAGAAGTTGTGTGTGACAGTGAGAATGATAATGTGAAATAAAAGAGCAGAGTTAAAGGACTTGTGTGAATCTTAAAGAAGCATCATATATCACAAAGAAGAATGAGATTGTGAATGATTGTGATGAGTTTTGTAAAAAGAGATTGTGCACCATTCGGATCAGATTTGTGAAAGAATATACCTTATGAAGAATGTTGGATCAAATTTGAAAGTGTTGGATCAGATTTGTGAAGGAGAACCATAGCAGATTTGGTGCAAGTTGAAGAGACATAAATTGAGCAGCATTGTATGAAGAATTGAACAAGAAGATATATGAAGATATTTGGAGATCATTCAAGGAAAATAAATCAAGTGGAAGAATAGTATTGAAGAGATCTTAATTGTCCATCATCCATTGAAGAAGCAACATTGAAGGTGGAACATTATTCTTTAAGTTATTATTTTTGTGGTGTTGGTGCTTGGCAAGTGGGGAGTTGGTGCCTACGAACGTTAGGGGTTGGTGCTCCTTGTAGGTTGGTTCCTACTAAAGTACAAATTGATGATTCAAGTAGGTTGGTGCCTATTATCATTGTAATTTCATATAAACATTAAAATACAATTGTTGGAGTCAACTTGTTTATATTGTTTCATATTGCATAGTTGATATTGTGCTAAAAGTTAAGTGCTCTTCAAGTTGATCCACAAGTTTGAACTTTTAGTTACTTGAGTTTTCAACTCATAGTCACAAATTCTTGCACAACACAAGTTTCCCTTAGAAGACAAGATAGTGGGCTCTTTGACTTGTTCCTATTGATAAGAAGTCAACTAATGCATTAATAAAGCAGCCTCTCCATCTTGAGGAGGGATTTTTACCCCAATAATTCTCAAGAATTGGCAAGTACCAATTCTCTTACCAACAAGTCTAAGAGGTCATCTCTACTCACCCACAAAGAGATTCATTTTTTTAATATAGTTCAAGAGGTTCTAGCGTGTAACCTTTGAGAAATTTTTATTTGCCTCTATTATAAGGGTCTTGTGTACCTACTGAGGAGGTACTTCCATCTCATTTTCTTTGTAGGATCTGTTGTGTACTTCTTAATGGATTCTTTCTTGCTTTTGTTTTGGACCTAGGTAATAAGCTATGGAAATCTTGTCAATAATTGCGTCTTGTTAAGTAGTTGAAGTGCCCAATTTACCTCCAATGTAAGAGGGTATGTCCTCACCCGTTGGAGAGATTAATTGTTTTATTTGATCTAAGAAGGTGTATTGTGTAATTGTTATCACATGAAATTGCACCCTGGTGAACAAAGTCTCAGGATTCCAATGACACAATGGAAATAACCTCAAGGTGTGGGACTTTGTAGTTGAGGTTAGATCTCTGGAGAAGGTCGACTTCCTTTTCTATACTAGGTGCAGATATGTTGATCCAACCCAACATATGAAATCTTATCACTAATCCTATTCTACCAGCTCATAGAGGAAAAGAGAGAGAAAGAATGCTAAAAATTGAAAGAGATGGTGATGCAACAAAGTTACAAATGTTTCTTCCTACCTATGATTGCACAAAATACCAACAATACTGCCAAATAAATTCACACAACTCTTTGTTATGTCAATTCCTAGGAAGTTGCATGAAGGTTAGGTTTTAACATACACTAAGAGGGAAAGATATCTCCATAGTTAGATTTTGCTAACATATTTAACACAAAACTTTCAACCTTAGAAAACAAAGAAACATTGATTCAAATATGAAGGCAAGAAGACTTCACACATCACATTTAAGGTAAGAGAAGGCAAGATAGCACG